>SMLS01074658.1:0-29040 GCA_004785975.1 Popillia japonica | reverse complement strand
TAGGACAGCAACATAGCATACTAAATTTAACAATAAATTTATTCCTGCAAATTAAGTACCTATTATACTTCAATTTACTATATTTTATAGTAACTTTAAGTAAATTGCTTCTACTACAATTAGCAATAATTTGTACTAACAGATTTACAAAACCTTTTCACAAATTCAAAGACCGCGTCATACTGCATCTCATTCTTTTTACGTACGAGCGCCTTAAACCTTCTCTCTCTCATTTCATTAGTGTTCCAACGTGCATAAATTGAAACTACCTTTATTTAAAAACCAATATAAATACTTTTAAAAACCAATGAACTAGTTTTGCTAGATGTTGTAAATTATTTTTATTTAAAAATTTCATCAAATGTAGCAAACCTTTTGTTTTAATCTGAAAACATTTGTTTTAAGATTTTAGGAACAAAATTGTTGTTGGCCATTAAACACAGTGTTCGTAATTTTAATACAATTTATACTATTCATAAGTATAAATTTCTAAATAAAATGTTTTGCTGTCACATTTTTCTCAATGCAATCTGACAAATGTATCTTCAACAATATGGCTGCTACCAACTCTCAAAGTTCGGTAGTCCCTATTGGAGGATCCTTTATGTGTCTAACTAACTACAGAATTGTAATTATTTTCCACCTGGTAAAACAACTGGTGTGTATTCTAACGTAATGTGTCAATTTTCTCTGATTAACAGAGGAAACCTAAAACTAGAGAAACACATGAAAACATTCAAAACTTAAAAGAGTAGGTTTATACGCAATAATAATCAAATTTACACACAAAAGTTGAAACTACTTTTCATCAAATTGTTGTCAGGTGTAAAAATGTAAAAGAGTAAAACGATGCAGATATCTACAAACGCTCTATTTTAATACGAAATAGTAATATACTCTGTTGAATGTTTCAATCAATATCTTTTACACCATTATTAAATTGTGCTGGTAGTATTGTATTCCGAGTGAATGGCGCCCATATTGAAATTCCACTACGACTACCGTCTATTAGTTTGGTGATTGAAGCGGTTTCACCTGGTCCAGCCGCACAGATCCGTCCTCAAAAACCGCAACTTATTCAGCTCGACAAGCTACACAGCGATCACTTTAACCTCTATAGAGTTATTGAGGAAAACAAATAAGGTTTATAAAAGAATAAATTTGAGATATTAAGGAAACAAACAAACAAAACTTTCCCAGTTGAATATCTAACAATTTGTATCAGCAATTTATCGAATTTCTTGGCTTCGGAAATAATTACAAAGTTGCATACGATTTAAAATACATACATATGATAATTAATATAATTATAGTTTAAATATATGTAGAATATATCAAAATAAACTGTTTTCTAATTATATTAAGAATATTAAGAAATGGGAAAAATTATTAACAATCTTCAAATACTTGACATTTTCATGTTGCAAATTGCTCTTGATTCGTGTGTTATGTGGTGTATAAAGTACATATATACCGCAGGACCTGCAAATTACTCAATAGGTAAGTTATGATTTCTATTCTATTTATTTGCACAAAATGAAGACAAGTCGTCTGCATGATTTGGAGTTGTTTCAGCTGGGTTCATTTTCTATATCGAACGCCGCTTTTACCCAGTAGCTTTTGAGGGTATTAAGTGCAGCTGCTCTTCTGCCTTAGTGCACATAGAGAGAAGGTGAAGAAAATGCTTTTATTGAAACGTGGATACTGCAGGTTTGGCATAAACACTTTTATAAGAAAAAATAAGCTGCTCCTCTACCATTATAAATAAAATGTCCAATTATGACGTTCATGAAAGCAAGCAAGCAACAGCTTTCTATTTTTTCCACGCAGATGACGTAGGTATGTTATAAATAAACAAAACAAATAATAGTTTTTAGTATGCGTGCATCATAAACCAATCAAAACACACCCATAAGCGTGTATAATCGGGCTTTTATCGCACGCCGTGCGTATAAAGGTTGCTTGGTAACAGCCAATCCCAAGCGTTTAATAGTACAGTGAAATGTCGGGAAATGTAAAATGACATATAGGTACATGTCACTCGATAATATGTATTGGAATTATTGATTATTGATTTGAATTATTATTTGGACTTTGCAGGTATTAAACTTAATTCAGCTTCAGCAGCAAGTTTTTGAATTTCTGTCGACATTATTAATACAACAATGATGTTTAATAATTAAGTGAAATGTCAAATGACATAATATAGAGACACATCTCACTCGATAAAATGTATTGAAATTATTGATTTGATTTCTTCTAGTTAAAATTATTTTTGCATTTATACTAAAAAATATCGTATGACAGTGCATAATTAGCTTTTAAAGCACTCGTAACGTTAAAGCCACTTCGCTTCGTGTCGTGGCTGTAAACTCGTTACTCGTGCTTTAAAAGCTTGATTATGCACTAGTGTCATAATATACTATTTTCTTTCAACCTATCCAAACTATCAATCTAAACTATCAGCTTCAGTGAAAAAACCTCTATAGTCTTTATATTGACTCAGAATGCCATATATTTTGAAGTTCGTTTAAATATGACAGCAATGCTTTTTGTTTTGTATATTAAACTAAACATTTTATTTCTACATGTTTTAAATTAATGCGCATTTAAAAGTGCATACATTTAGAAAATATCGAGCTAGACTGTAGCATGTAAAGATACCGGAAGTTAAATTTTAAATTTTATTTATCTTGTCCGCTATACGTTCAATATTTAGCCGCTCAATTTTATTTCAAACAGCGCTACTACTTGGTAATTTATAAATACATAATGCTTCAATTTAAAAATCCAAAGATTTTAACTTCTGAATTGTTTTGAAAGGACAAGGATTTCTATGCACATTCTGTACCATGATAAGTTTTAAATGAAGATATTGTTACTTTGAAACATGCTTCTGACGCTTTGCAAAGTTTGACGGTATTACATACTCCCATTTTTGAAATAATGATAATTTATTAATGCTGCTTATCTATAAAAAAAATCTATTACAAGGGGGAACAAGGTAAAAATCAATACATATAATCAATTAAAAATAATAAAAATGTAAAGGTTTAATAAATGTATGCGAGAATACCACACACGATTGTAACACTGTATATTTACTGCAATAAATTTATTTCATAAGCCCTTTTCTGTCCTTTCACTTTAGACTTTAATGCGATAGTAGCAGAAGAAGAAAACGTAACATCTATAAAAGTCAATTTGAAAGAAATACACTAAGAACTAACATGGTAAGCTACACTACTTCCATTTATACCTTTAAAAGTATTTTTTGCCCCTTACTGTTGTTCGAAATGAGACGTAACCCATACCTAGATATCATTGCTTTAGTTTTGAATTAAAGCATTTGTAAATGGAAATATATTCATTAATTTCTTAATAAAAATAGTATTCAGAACATCCATCACTCCTAACAATAGCTTAATACACGCTTCTCAAACTAAAGTTACTCACTGCTAAAAAGATAGGTTAAGTGCAAGAAAAGGCGCAACCTCCAATTAGTGTTTCATTAAAAATTACTTACTACCTTGCAGGTACTCTCCATTATGCACACCATTTTTACACAGACGGCGTATGGCCAATGATGACACGATCAAAAGAACAGAGAAAATTGGTACGTTTTATTATTACATTACAAAAAGTATACATATATCAATTATAGCCCATGCCCCCTGTAATTGGCGCAAGCTGTTGGGGGATGCTAAGGCATGAATTATTATTATTAATTATAAATAAGAATGCTATGCCAACAACAACAAACATATAAATGTAGGTGTCACATTTAAACTGGGATATGGGTCATTTCGTTTTATGTTATTTTACTCTTTGATACCAAACTCCATTCTGGAAGATGATTCTATTATTGCTATTATCAGAAATGTATGTCCGTCAGTGCAAGAAACCATACCATCTTATAAACATGACTTCACAAAGCTAAAGGAATTATATGCTCTAACACATTAATTTTCAACTAAAGTATTGACACTATACAAAAATTTTAATCATCTAGGGAAAATTCTATTATATTTGTATTAAAATATATGCTCGCCATTTACAAACTCCATGAAATTAAAGTTACACTGCTATTATTTTAGCACGTGGAATTAATTTTACGTCACTCTAGAAGGGAAAAAAGCCGCTGTCAAAACCGAAAAAACGGCCTCGCTCAAGGAAGCCTGTAACTCCTATTCTATTTAACATCTACACCACCGGCCAAACAACACTAGAAGATACAAAACATTTTGTATACGCAGATGATTTGGGCATTACGGCTCAAGGAAGAACCTTTGAAGAACTTGAAGTAAGGTTAAAGAACGCTTTAAACGTCGTATGTCTGCTTACTATGAGGAGAACTTATTAAAATCAAATCCTTCCAAATCAGTCAGTATATTCCATCTTCACACACGACTAATCAATCGCAAATTTAATATCTCTTAAAATGGAGAGACTCTCGAGCACACAGATAAACCTGTATACCCTGCACTCACACTTGATAGATCTCTAACTTACAAATACCAATGCGAAAAAAACCGGCAAAAGGTGGATGCGAAGAACAATATATTAAGAAAACTAGGCAAGAGTAAGTGGAGCGTTAACTCTGATGTCCTTAAAACGACGGCATGAGCATTATATTTCTTAACAGCCGAATATGCATACCCTAACTAGTTAAGATCGGCGCATGCCAAGAAGGTTGATGTAAGCATCAACGAAACTTCCAGAGTTGTCACAGAGTGCATGAAAGCTGCACTAGTAACCAGTCGATTTCTCAACATCCCCCTTGATGAACCATCTGCGAACTATCCTCTATCAGAAAGCCAGCCGAGTGGTATCTCGTACAACTTCAAGACCTGGAGAATGCTGAAGCGTATTAGAACAAGCGTTGCTCCGGTAAAAACCAACCTAATCAAATGGGACCTTGCCCAACCAACTGACGACAAGTGCAACTGTGGAACGACATGGAACACCTTCTAAAGTGCGTTAACTGTCCTCCATACTGTAACCTTAACATTTTATGTCAACGCAAACTCGAAGCATTGAACGTGGTTTAATGTTCGGATGAGAAATTGTAGAATATTTCAAACACGAAAAAGAAGTAAAGTAAGATAAGCACATAAACTGTTGCCGCTTGGAATAATTCAAAATATAAGACGATAATATCACGTTTATTTGTAACAGAACAGATATGTATTATATATATATTATTAAATATGTATGTACAGTCGGCCCCCTACCATTTAGCAAATCACGGTAGACGTAAATGGGACTGACCAATTGGATACCTGACTGCATAGATAATTTTATTACTAATGTATATTAAGCAGTAAGTATATATTTCTCATCAATCAAATCAGAATTAAAAAAATTAAACGATAATTTAATGAATTTCTTTTTAAGTTACCGTAAAATTTTTAGATGCTAATCTCCTTTGTGTCCTTTTTATTAATTAAAATTTTTCTAGCTATTTTTCTATAGCACCCCAAGATAAGTACACACAATTAACTTTAAGAGCATATTCGGAACTTGCTTTAATTATTATTTGTCTACTACATTTGCCACCAAAACTCAATGATACATTGGATCCAGAAAGAAAACAGCTATCCAGTAAAGGAACAAGATATATACAAAGAAGTTTAAAAAAACAATTGGAAAAGGCTGGCAATTGATGATAGCATTAAAAGCAAATTGAATGTAGCCTCAAAGATGAAAGAGAGCGAAAGTATTGGGAGAAAGATACAATCTTCACAGTTAGCAGGACTTAACGTTAGCACTTACTACATAGCTTACTTTCTTCTATCTTGTACGGTATTTATCTCCATGTCCGGCACCCCATGTAAAGACTTAAAAAGAATCTATTTAGATAGGTCCCCTACTGAGCTTTTCTCCAGCCATTCCTGAACTCGAAGTAAATCTATTAGAGTGATGTATGTACAAGGATCATTTTCATTTTTAGCAACGTTTATTATATAGAAATCATTCCGATCGGGTAAGAATTAAGAATTAAATTTTAATAGAAAATAAACATTACCTTCAAATTTAGTACAAAATACATATATGACTTTCATTTTACCATAAGAAATAGCAGCAAAGAAGTCAACAAAAAGATGCTTACTAACAAATCGAATTGTCCTTCACTAAAGAGTTTATTCTGCGTCCGAGTTCCATGCATTTATTTATATAACTATGGTGTCTTTTAGTTTAAAAGTTTCTGGGAGTTAACAATAGGCCTGTTCGTTTGCGTTGCTGGAACTGCTCAATATCACTTTTGTCAATATCCGTATGTTCGTTTGAAATTTAGCTGCTGACAGGTGTTTTCGACACTCGTTCGTTTGCATTCAGCAAATTGAGTTATGTCAGAAGTAGCAAGCTATACTTGCTCAAGCTCCAAGTGCCGAGCAATAATAGCAGATCATAACGCTCACATGTTATACGCAAACGCAAAAGTGTAATACAGCTTTTGAGGTTATTAGTTGTTTAGGTGAAGCTTATCTTCTGTTCGGTAGGCTCGGTATTTTAGCAGTCGATTGAAATCAGATTTATCCATGAAACTGATCTATTTGCTGTTTCTAATATGCTACACTTGCTATTTTTGACAAAACTTACCAAAGTTAGCAATTCAAACGGACAGGCCTAATACTTTTAGCGACCTGCAGAATTCCCCCACTGATAGTTTTATTCCATCTGTAAGCAATTACCTGATTTATTATACATTAAAGTTGCGCTAGTTTGCTTAAGCTTTAAATAAAAAATGAAATTGATTACTTCACCTAAATTCGCCCATACACTGTGTTGTATGGAGCGGGATTGCAAAGATTTAGTTTACATTCAGTGTGTGTAATAAATGATTGAAGTAACTAAAATGTGTTTTCAAATCAGTAATAATAGAAATTATCTCCCACCATATAAAAAAGGACCATTGTTTTTTACAAAACTTGCAATTTTAAACATTTTCTGTTACAATTATTAAAGTTGGCAAAATCTGCGGCGAAATATTTCATTCTAAATTTTTTAAGAATTTGTATTTAAACTTGGTAACTTTGTATACATAAACATACCTAGTGCTAATGCTCTAAAAAATACATTAAGTTATTCAATTTTTACCATAGGCCAATTTTCTGAAGCTGTAATGACAAAATTAAAATTGCTGTCAGTACAAGTTGCTCCGTAGCAGAAAATGTTCAAGAGCTGCTACCGATCACCAGATATTCCGCACCCTATTTGCACTTCAAATCCATGTACGAGGGATATAAAAATGGATTTGAAGTATAGCCAGTAACAAAAACGGTAAAATATACTTTCTTAATCAATGCATTCACAGTTTTTTTTTATGTAAGTTAGGAAAATTGTACCACTGTGTCATTGAACGCTAAAAATATTTGGGATTTAATATTTTCCAACGCAAATATAAGAGCCATATATCCCATTCTTTTAGGAACTAAAAGTAATCTCCAGATTTGTAACCTATTGTGTACTTGAAACACATGTAGTGCTGTGAAGCTGCAAAGTTTTGAATTACTATCACTATTGTTTTTAACCAAAGAAAGTATCTTTTTATAATCCAAACATCATTAATTGATATTACGTATTTATTTTAACTCTTCGATCATGTTTTATCATAATTATCTTTATATAATTCTTAAACTAGCCTATTTTCTGGTGCAATTCTTTAAGCAAGTTTTCTATAGGAACGTGAAGGTCTTTCTAACAACCAGATATTGTCTCAATTTACTGTGTTCTTCGTCCTCTGCCTATATATTTTATATCGTATTGACCACTTAAATCGTTAGAATCATTATATTTTCGCTTCGTATAGTTCTGTTGAAAGCAAAAAAACGTGAACTTGTAAAAGGAAAAACACTGTGAAACTGCATACAAAATCACAAGCCCGTAATACATAGCAAACATTTAGCTTTATTGCTCTAATTCATATAAACACTTTGTGTATTTCTGCAAATGTTTACCTATATAACATGTAAATAGTCAGTAGCTATAAAAATGCTACTGTCGTGTATGCATCTATATAGATTCATTTAATTCATCACAGGAGTAGTTTTGCATTACACTCGTTTTTCGGCATCAGATTACTTAAATTTGTCAAGTAGTCGGGTTCTGGTGATAAATTACAAACACATTAATATCTGAGATACTGCAGACCAAAAACGCTACCTGACAAATTGCGTTCGTTAAGCTTAACAAAATAAAACTTCTAATTTATGTTTCCGAGTTTCCTAAGGGAATACTTTCAAGGGTGATGTACATTTAAAATATGTTATTTTATCTATAAGCCAGCTATAGTTAAAAGTAATTTATTTCTAAATACAACTATGCTAAAAAAAGGAGTAGTACAGATTTTTTTAATAAATAAGCTAATTCAAAGCCGTATAACATAGACAGCTTCTGCTATTCACTTCAGCTTTTCACCCATTATTCAACTCAAAGCTTAATGATACGACCCTTTCTTTATACTAGATTTGCGTAAAAGTCATTACGCTTCCGTTATCCTTCGTTTCTATACTGTTTCATTGAAAGCAGGCGTGGGTACAGTAATGATATACAAGGTTATCATAAAGTAAGGGATATACTTTAAATTATTATTAACTTTTTAACAAATTAAATTAATAACGAAAATTAAATGAAATCTAATAGCTTGAGGAGTAGGATTTTACTGTATCTACGAGCAACAAACACGTTGTCATTATAATTTTTGACACTAGTACAGAAACAAAATCATTCACTTTGAAGTTTTATTTTGAAATTAAAACTGAAATAAACGGAAAGCTTCAGCAACTGAAACTGTAATAGCATAAATTTACAAACAGGAATTGGTTCAGTCCAGTGTTATTATCAATGCAGCACCGCGGCATTACGAAAATTACAAAAATTTGAAAGTCTGTAACTGACCCATCAAGGTCAGGAGGACCAAGTGTGTAGTGGTGTCCAAGTTGCAAAGATTCTTCGTAACAAATAGTAGTAGCAATTAGCAGTGCAAATGCGATATCCAAGCGATTGCAAGTGCTGTTATACCACCGTTTGGAAAATTTTACGCAACATTCTAAAAATGTATTCATATACATACACTGAAAATGCTGTTTGAATTGAGAAAGGCAGATATCACTACTGGATACGGTTTTTCTTTACCAGTAATGGCATAGATGGGAATTGAACTCAAATGATTCCATGGGCCATTGAATGGTGGAGCTAATATTCAAAACTGTATTATCTGATCTTCAGAAAATCTACAAGAAATCGCTCAAGAGATCTTCCTCACAAGACAGTCACCGTTTGGTGCTGTTTTAAAGCTAATTTTATCATTAGTCCGTATTTCTACGAGAAAATGCAGAAAGTAGAAGCCGTATATGTAACTATAATGGTGAATGATAATGATTTTTTAAAACGTTATAATAATATAAATATATTCCTTACTTTATGATAACCCCATACTTTGATGCATTGCGTTAACAAGCTCTTTATATAGAAATGTCACACAGAAACAATATTCCCAATAATAGGCTCGCTATTCTGTTATTCTTGATTATTGATAACGACTACACATAAAACGTAAAACTTCTGTGATTATTTTATTTATTTACGACATTTTAATGAGGATATACTTCTACAAATATATCCTGTTGCTCTTACTAGTTTCATGTTACTACCTGTATACAGCTATGGAAAAATGTATGGAACACCTATTGAATTCAAATGAAATATCTTTAAAATACTACAATAAATCCTATACAATTGTTTGAAATATAATTCTTTAACTTATTGAATGTGTACAGCAACTTATTTCTAAACAAAACCATCATAAAATGCTCTTTGCCACCCCACGAAAAAGACTACAGAGTGATTCACAAGTAATGATGTTTACCCATTTCCATGGCCTTCTATCTCCAGACTTATCCTCGATAGAAAATTAGTGGGCAATACCAAGGCAGAAAGTATCCGTTTACAAATGGAAACCAAAAGGAAAACTAAAGAAGAAAATTTTGTGAAGAATGGAAAAAATTCCCGTCAGCTTGTGTAAAAAACTTATGGGACGGTATACCCAAAAGAGTTCGTGCAATAACCAAAGCACGATGAGGTGCCATAAAATACTACAGAATATCTTTAAAATTATTAATACAGTTATGTATACTCATTCGCTGTTAATTTTCCTGTATAACATTTAGAATCCTAAGCAATGCGCCATACATTTTTCCATAGGTGTATATTAACCCGCAAAAGAAGCATGATGCAATTTGCAAATATTAGAATCTGTGATCGACATGCTTTCTGAACTCAACTCAATCTCTACTGCTGAAGTGTATGAAATGTTCCTATCATGGAACCAACCCCTTTCAATAGTCTTGTTACTTTGTTGCGATATTATACTGCATAATTTGTTCACTACTACATCAACTTCTCCTTTGGCATTGTCCTAAATAATTATTCTCCCTAAAGGTACTCAAACATGTACTAATTTTATGTGAGGGGCAGGTACTAGTAGTTGATGCTGATATGTACATACATACATACATACATACATACATACATACATACATACATACATATATTATGTATGTAATATAAAGATTGTGTCCTAACATTGGATTTAATTAATTTACGGTACTCATTCAATGGATCTATACATACTGTGACCAAATATCATATGATTTCTCTTCTTGAGTATAGCATAAGTTTTTTTTTCATAATTCTTTTTGCAATTATCGAATAGAGAAACTAATACAAATTCGGTTAATATGGGCTTGCAGGAGGTGTAGGGAAAAAGCGTATTTTATTAACATGTTATTTTGTTTTTCTTACCTATACATTATTACATTATACATTTCTAGGACTAGTTAGTCATTGTGTTACAGTTAAAGCACTAATATGATTAAAGCTTTCGATAAATACTTTAGAACTATGCGGTTTTGGACATATGTTCTTATGAACTTTTATGATCAAAATAATCCCAGTAATCACCTCCTAAAGCTAGCATATATTGAGAAACACCCTGTATATTAAAATTACAAAAGGTAACGCAAATATTAATCATTACGTAAAATGTTTACAACGATACATTATCCTTACAGAACTAAGTAAGTAAGTTCTCTAATTATACGTTTTTATAATTTCTTCCAGAATTCGTAACCACACTCGACTCTCATTTACGTGGTCCGGCCTTTGTTATGGAACCACCGCCAAGGTTGGAATTTTCGAATTCCAGTGGTGGTTGGTTAGACTGCTCTGCGTCTGGAAATCCACAACCGTCAATAGACTGGCTGTCTTTGGACGGGACGTCAGTTGGGGATGTTATAGGAATTCGGCAAGTTTTAAGGAATGGAACTCTCGTTCTACACCCATTTGCCGCTGCCGCCTACAGGCACAACATTCATAATACTGTATATCGATGTGTAGCATCTAATAGCGTTGGAAGAATTATCAGCAGGGAAGTTCGTGTTCACGCAGGTAAATTTATGTTTTTACTGTTATTAAGCATTAATATTGATGAATTTCATGTAACGGCGCCAGTATTAGTTTACTGCTATTATGCATGGTATCAAAATATATGCTCATTGTAATCGAGTAACAGATATATGCTTCTAAGATGATTAAAAGTAATTGCTGATGTACAATTGCTTCAACATAAATTGACTCAGTTATACACAGATTTAACAAATAAGATAAACAAGAATTGTAAAGTATGTATATGCAACACATTAGAACAACAAACCAATACTGTTTTATTTTTGTTAGAAGATATAAATAATCAACACGCGCAGGTACACTGTAGAATCTAGGATACTAAATTTGTATGCTACAATTTGAATACTATGAGCTATGTATGTACCTATTTGTACTATCAAATTACAGCGACTTATTTCGTGATAATGACGCACTGACAACACATACCATAGATAGTCTAGCCACTTTCTAAGTCTAGCTTTCTTATTTGAGACATTTTGATACATTAGAATGCTGAATGGTGTTTATAGATTGGTAGATAAAGTGAAACATAACTTACTAGTGTCGAATTCTCTGGGTTTTGCAGCAAGTTCCTACTGCATTTGTGTTTTACTTTATTCTATCATGACAAAAATACATTTTACTCTTACCTTTGCTGAGAATCTGTCGAAATCAAGTTCGGTCCAGTACTTATTCAGTGGAGTAACTGACAGGATTCTTTCCGGCATTGCCCAAGTAAGAGGTGCGACATGATCCTTGAGTAGTGAGACAACCAGATCTGTCTGTATCATTTCTTACGAACCTACTAAGGTGCTCCCACGCTGAAACTTTTTTGTTTTTGGTTTTGCAAAACATCAAACCTCTAGCCATGCTGCACAAATAAAATAAATCATACGCAACTCCCTGCAAAGCTTTAACATGTAAGATGAAAGTAATAGGTCTGATAAGATTTTGGCTAATATTGGGATTAATCATTTTATGAAGACGACCACGATTCAACCTGGACGGTATTGGGTATAATGTATTCTAACTAGCCAGGCCAGTACAAAAACCTGCATGGAAGCCCAATTGTTTAACGTAAATACTACAATAGTTGCTCTTTCACTGTATGCAGGAGGACAAGCGATTGTTAATGGGCATCAAGACCTTTTCAACGTGTTTTAGTTTTGAGAAAGAACTTATCATTTTTCTTCTTGACACATCCATCTGACCTCATCACTGGTACTGCTGTCCAAGTAAGCTAATCAATTTTCACAAGGAGATATCGGTCTTAAGAACGAAATCTAGCAGCAACCTACTTTATCTTCTCTACACTAATGCCTCATTTAAGTGTCGCTCTACTTACTTTCGTATCACCGCATTTTCATATAATTTTTATCAATCTGAAAATGCTGCACGTTGCATTCTTTACTATCGCAAATTTACTACTACTTCGAATAAAAGCACTGGAGAATATAAAACCAAACTCATAAAGAATCCTGCTTATCACAACTTCAACTAGAGCTCTTGCTGTGTGGTAGTGAGTGTGTGTAATATACATATATGTATATACTTGTATCAAACTAACAAAAGTCTGTTTCTAGGTAAAGCATTCATCAATAAACATTAGCTGAACAAGAATAACATGAAAAAAAAAACGCGAATTTCAAGTTAAATTATCACAGTGTTCGCCCTAAAAACAATTTTCGTGTAATTGTAATATTATAATATTAAAAGCCGATACATCAAAGTCATACCAACTTCCCCTAGAGAATAAATATTGAATGTACATCTTTGTTTTCAAGTTATACGTAGACATATTTTCAGTTTTATATAACAAAATATAATAAATTGTTTCGCAATTTTCACTATACCTATACACATATATTACACATTTAGACCTTCACCAAATTTATCATTTATGATTAATAGCTATATCTCGTGTGTATGCATAGTAATATGCTCGGCATCTTTGAAGAACCTGGCTGTGTGCTCTACAGGGAACACATAAATAAACGAAGTTATATAGGCACATATTTTTGCACATTTATTCAGACAGTAGCCGTAAGCATTATATAAGTTACTAAACGATAACCCTTATATAAATGATGTAGATGAATTGAAAAATTTAGTTTACTTGCAATAAAGATTGTTGCATAAAACCACTGTAAAACTTGAATTCGGTTATATAAAGTTTTATTTTCGTAGAGTTTTGATTGATAAAACGTTGTAGTATGTAAGTTTTTGATGCAAAAGTGTGTCTGTTTGTCGTATAATTAATTATTTGCAAAATATATTCTGTCAGACATTAATATCGAGTGTTGATTTTGCTTACATTTGCGACAATTACATTTTTTTTTATTTACCTCTTCCAAACATACCTAGTCCATCTCCGTCGTTTTTGCGTATGTGTTTGCTAATGATGATTTGTACGTTTACTAATTCTAATTTACTTTGTATACACAATTCCACAATTGTTTTTTACCACCATCTCCGGCATGCACTGTAATAAATACACAAACAGCGTTTTTCTCCTCGCATATAACTTGTTTATTCTGTTTCTCTATCGTATTATATTCTATTCTATTCACGTGTGCAATAATTTTCTATTTCCTCTCCTGTCGTCCATATTGATGATTTCTTTTTCTGGTCCGGAACTTCGTTTACGTAATATAATGTTCTCATCAAATACTGTAAAATATTTGCGCCTGACTTAAGAATCGAACCATGTGCATTCACTTTCCAGGTAAATGCGCAGAACCCTTCAAAGAATTTCAAATCAGTGCGTTTGGTAGGGCAGAGCGTCTACGTATTCACCTTAAAAATGAATGAACATGGTTCGATTTCTCGGTGAAATGCAAATCTTTAATTTGGCGGTGGTGGAAACATTATATTATGTTGTACATCTTAATCGATAAAAAAGCTTCATTATGTGTTATGTATGTATTATTATTGATTTCTGGGGTTATTTTGATCATAAAAGTTTATAAGAGCATATGTCCAAAACCTCTTAGTTCTAAAGTTATACAATGGTTAATAGAAACTAAATTAACAAAATAAAGTTAGCAAAACAAAATTAAGTTATATTAACTGTTGGAAATGACCGCGCCCAACTGCAAAACAAGCTTCTATCCTCCGTCGTATTGACTGGCGAGTCCGTTATAAATACCAGGGGTACTTCGAATTTTTTGAAAAGCTGCGATAATACGATTTCTCAGTTCATCGACATTTTCAATGCGAGTCGTATAAACTAATGATTTAAGGTGACTCAGAGAAAAAAAATGCAAAGAATTTAAGTCTGGAGACCACGGTTGTGTACCTCTCCGTCCTATCAACCGATCTACATACGTAATGTCCAAAAACTCGTTAGCAACTAAACTAAAATGCACTGGAGCACGGTCATGCATAATATACATTTGTAATTTTAACTGCATCGAAACTTCTTCCAGCAGTAGCAATAGCTCCTCTACAAGAAAACTGCGGTATATCTCGCCATTTAACAGTATCGGTAAAAAATGTGGACCTATCAAGTGATCTTCAACAATTCCGACCCACATATTGAGAGACAATTGATGTTGATGACGGGCATTAACTATTTCGTACAGATTTTGTTCGGCCTACATGTGATTATTCTGAAGATTAATAATCGCGTTTCCAGATAAAGTAGCCTCGTCGGTGAGGAATATTTGAGCCAAATAGTCAGGATTTTTTACATTCATTGACAAAAAGCGGAAAATCTACTGACAAAAGTGCCTGCACTGTGTGATATGGATACAACAGTTGATCTTCTCCAAACTGTGGCCTGACTAATGTTTAAAGCAAGCGCAATTTTTCTGGTGCGTGTAGTAGGATGTTCCTCAATTTCATTTAGTATCATTTCTTCAACTTGTAGAGTTCTCACTGTAGATGTGTGCCCGTTATCAGTCATCTATTTTTTAAAACTTCCCGTTTCACTAAGACGTTGGTGAGGACGGGCAAATATTGAATGATGCAGGGTGATATGGTTCGGGTATCGTTCTTCATACAGCAATCCAGCAGCACGCGAATTTCCATTGGCAATATTGGGATATTGTATTTAGTTACATACAGGGTGTCCGCGAAATGCAAAGCATACTTTTAAGGGATGATAGCTACAGCGATTTAGAAACAAAAACATATAATACACCTTGGGTCTATCTGTGAGCGTAAACGAGAAAAAAAATTATTTCTTATGTCACAAACTTCAACGCGTACTGTACACCACGCGAATTTCCATTGGCAAGACCGTAAACGAAATACATATCACACATCTCAGTATTCGTGTAATTCATTTTAGAAAACAGAAACTGGCAATAAACTGAATTTGAAGAACCAACTGTGATAGTATAGTTTTAGTCATAATTCTTAATTTATTATTAAACATTCAATAACTTTAAAATCAAACCGTTTTAGACATATAGTCATATGAACTTTTATAATCAACCCCAGGAATCAGCTCTTAAAGTTTGTCGCATATACTCAGAATCATGTTAACACCTAGAGTATACTTATTTGTATATTGTGATTGTAACAGACAAGAATAACTGAAATAACTGATAAAAGTGCTTAAATACTGTATGAATTTCAGATTGTTGTTTATTTATGGTTGATTATGAAACTTTACTTTCCGTTACAAAATCCTTGACAGCGAAATCTCGCTATTATTTACGGGAACATGATCGCCGGTAATGTCGCATTAAATAAAATTCCGAAGAAACATTTTATGTTGAATTTATAAAATGTTATACTTTGTTAACCGCTTATTCTTGAAAATGTAGTTTTTCTTTTGCGACGCGGTTATATAAGTACATGTCAATTTGTTTTTACGTAGTTAGTATATTACTGTACTACAACTTTGACAATGCCCCTTCCATCATTTTAGATACTAGTTTGCATTTGAAGCATGTTTTTCATAAATTATTATATACATACATACATATGTCCGTGGGTCCGTGGGTATACATATGTATATAAGTATTAAGCAGCATCAAATATAGTCCTTGCGGTGTTTTCCCAGCTGATATAAATATGATTGTGGACAAAAGAGTGACATTTTTCTCGGAGAATCGCATTTTGCTAGATCAACCATTGGCTGTTGGGAGCAAAGTAATTAACAACACAGCATTGAGAAAGCTAAAATAGTACCGCAACAACGTAATTGAACACAATTTACCCACACAAAAATAAACACCACGAGTTGCAGTGATGATCAACAAGCACCACAGCTGGCACCACAAAACAAAAAAGCAGCAAACAGAACATTTATTTCTGCACCGATATATGATAATAACGTAAAATTATAACGAGCTGGTTATAGGTGAAACAGCAGTTACGATCCGCAGCACGAATCCTGTCGATGAAGATTGTGGCAACGTCTAGCCCATCGATACTCCGATTGAACTATTATTCACTGCTGCGACATAATTAACAGCGCAACATTATTTTCGCCAATGTAACGTAATGCTCTAATAAACTCAGAGAAGTACATTTACACAAAAAGACCTGCAACAATCTTGGAAAGTCTCTTACTGTAGAAGCTCCAGTCGTGTAGATGTATTTTGTTAGATATGGCTTCGCAAAAATCATTTTGTGTTGTTACATTATTTTCAAAATGATGATTTTTAATATTTCGTTTTGTGGCTGCATGTATAAAGATCCCTCCAACTAAAATAGCATCTTTTTGGTACTCGAAACAAKAAGGTATTTTTGGAATAAATTRATCTTTAATCGAATTGATAGTGTTTGAATTAACCTAAAAGTAGAAAAATAACTGGAAAATAGATATTTTTTAATGTTTTGAACACATCTTACTCAGGYTACAGGAAGGAATATCCCTTACAATTTCACTCGTCAAAATGTGTTGCAAAATTTTTGTTCCACTTGCAACCTTGTATCCATTGTAATAATTATACTTAAAATTGACCTGCTTTTATTTAAATCTACGAAATTTTATGAACTTTTTATCATGAATGCCCTAACGTATAAAATTTATTTAACTCTTATCATCCCACACACTAAAAAACCTGCATGCTATTTGTACTTCATATCATAATACTTCAACTACTGCGAGCAAAATCAACAGTTCTCGAAGTTGTCAATATTATTTCATATTTGCATGTTAAATCTAAAATTGCTGCAATACATACATATATGTATATGTATGTATGTACCTCATATCAGCCTTATTACATTCCTGTTTACAGCTAATTTGCTTTTATTGCAAAATCATTCTCTTTTGAGGCTTTAACACTCTAACAGCCATGCAATCGGATTTTGCGATTTATTGATATTACTGGTATTACATGCCGATACGATATTGTTTCGCCATCAATTTTCAGAAATTATCTGTATCTATATATTACTTGGATAATTTCTATTTCTATTTGTGGTTTAGGTACTTTAGTTATTTTATTAATTTCAACATATAAATGGTTGCCATCTACAATATATGATTAGTCTCATACGCATATCATTTATGGAAAAAAATCACATCATATTCACTGAATGGCCTTTGTTAATGTTCGAGACAGTATGATTAGTTTTTTCTTTGTATATAGACCCCTCTGCGCAGAACTATATTTCATCCATACAAACACCACAGACATTCAGTCCGGAGCTTCGCTCTCTTTTGTCCTGTTTTGCTGTAATACCCTATGGATTACGATTTTATTAATACTGAGATTGAAAATATTTGTTCAACTAGCTCTCACAATGCTGTCGATTTCATGACTGACGACTTCTCTAACCAAGGGATTAATATTGTGGTTACGATTATTTACGAACTAAAAAAAATATCAGTAATCAGTGATATAACCCTTCTAAAAGCTCTTTTTTACACTTCGTTTCACTTGAAAGTTCGATTAACTTCATTCACAATAAGTAAAACAGTTTATATCAGTCTTCGAACAAGAAACTTATCACATATTCGTGACAATCCAACAATGGCGATTTTATTTCTTTTTCAGATAGTAGTGCAGTACATTCTAAATAAACCATTCTGAAATTTGTTTTGGTCTATCCGTAACACATTCAATGTATTTTCAATGCTCTAATAATTGTGTTTATTTTATAATTCTCACTCTTCAAATTATTGCAAAAATTCAAGAGTATCTGATGTATTTCAGTACTCTAATAATTTCTTGCATTCTTGCATATTAACATCGTATCGAATCACAACTTTCACTATGTCAAATAATACGAATAGTGAGTACATTATATCTGGAATTTTTATTGGTACTCTCCACATGTTATTTTCTTTCACTAATCCGTCTGCACTTTACAACTGTCTTGCAATAACAATTTCTTATTTATTATCTTCTCGTATATTTTCATAACAATACTAATAAATATCTTTAGAGATACGGACAAACATTTCAATTTTTATCCTATTTCAAGATATTTTATAAGTCTAATGCTCGTATTTGAAAATTGAGTGGAGCTTTTTAATCAGATCTACTTGCTTTATGTGATTTACTGTAGAACACGTAGATCTACGAAAGGCTTTTAGCTTCTTCGTTTGCCAATTCAATGTGTGCTTAAACTGAAGTCATATTTGAACGTTTTCACTAACACTTCCATTTTTGATGATTAATACTTCTGGCATGTTATCTAGAACGTATTCTTGATTTTGGTTCCATATTGTGTTTTTCTTTTATATAGAATGTACAATAAAACGTAGCAATGACGTAATGTGTAGTAGTTTAATCATTTTATTTGATAAACAATGTAGTCCATTTTTTCATCCAAATACATAGAGTTGGTTTATATCCAAAAGAAGGAAAACAGCGTATGTCACAGTAAACTTGCACCCATTACGTATTTTTAACAAATAACCTAATTAAATTATTAAGTAAACAGTTTTTTAATAGAAATCACGATAATTATGCTTTACCATATTCACAATATAAATGTAGGTGTATAACTAAAAGTAATACTAAAATATTCAAAACAAAACTAAACCTTTAAGCATATCGACATATACAAAGTGTGATAACAAACAATGGACAGGTACAAGTAATACCTATATATACAGACTGAGCAACCGGAAGTAACCAGCACCAAATTTTAAGATAGCAGCATTGTTGAGTTGGTAGTACAAGATATGCACATTACTGATCTGTCAGATAATTTCATAATTTAATCTTAAAACAAGACAACACACAATTCTTTTTACTTTCAAGAATAAATTGGTTTTTTAGTCATATTTAAAACATAAATACTGTGGTAAATATGGTTGCTAAAATATTTTTAGAGAATTTAAATAAATATATAATAAGATAATTAAAAAATTCCATCTACAATAAATGCACCATAATATTGTAAGCATAAATTGACTCTTAGTCACATATTGTGAAACACACTAAAAAACATCCACCATGAACATTTACCGCTACAGTGATAGCATTTCTCAGCTTGTTAAGAGTGTGGAGGGAATACTACGTTCTTTGAATGACTAACAAGAAAAAATCTAACGGTGTTAGATCGGAGGAATGATCTGGCCAATGTCCTCTACTCATCGTCGGCTGTATGTGGACTAGCACCACCTTATTGGAAATACTCATTCTGGAGTTCATCGATATGCAGTTATGAACGGTTCTAAAATATTATATCCATAACGAGTAGGATCAACCGTATCAAAATATACTCAGTGACTTTAGAAGTGTTACACACAGAAGGAATCATCTGCTTATCTTAATTTTTTGGCAACGTGATAGTTTTACATCAGAAATAGAACAGGAAAAAAAAATTAATAATGTGTTTGGCGAGCCTGTAGCTGAGTACCTGTACACATCTAAGCATCGAAAAAATGAAGTAGTCCATATCTTCGTGTGGCACTTCGTTCCAAGCAACTTGAACTTCGTTGATTAACTGCACCAAAGCGTGTGGAGGATGGTGCAAAGTGGACAGTCTGCTCCGCGTGATACCCAACACACGCTCGATGGGATTTAAATTCGAGGAACGGGGTGGCCACGGCAAAAAATTAACGTCTGCTTCTTGTAGAAAATCTATAGTTCGGCGAGCAATATTGGGAAGTGCATTGTCTTGCTGAAAAAGGATGTGTGGACGACCATCTATATAAGGTAGGAAAGTGATTTGTAGGACATCATCAACATAACATGTAGCTGTTGTGCTGCCTCGAATGGCAGCAATGGTCCCCCAAACCAATACTCCAACAGTACTGTGTACATGCCTCTCAACACAAAACTGAATATCGGGTCTCTCTTCACGCCGGCGTCGTACCCTTCTACGGCCATCGTGCATACCTAGATAGAATCGCAATTCGTCGCCGATATTATGCTATTCTGCTTTCCAATACTACCGTTCTCTGCACCAGTTTAAGCGTTGACGACAGTGGTTCGCAGTGAAAGGAAGCAATAATTGAGGGCGGTGTGAAATACGTCCAAAGGTTAGAATGCAGCGATATAGTGTACGCATAGTAACAGGTCTACCTTCCTCTCCAAAGCATCGATCAGAGATTTGACGCGTTGTAGCAAAACAGTCTCATAGTGCTGGTTGTCTGAAGCGCATATCTTGACGCTCTGTGGTACATCTCGGTTACCAGTTGGTCTTTTTCGTGTGCCTCTACCTTTTTCTGTCCACTCACGATGCACACGTATAACCGTCATTACAGTACAATTAATATGACGACCAATTTCACGATAAGACAACCCAACATCTCGATAGGCAACAATTCTACCTCAGTCAGAGTGACTAACACGGTGATAATTTTGACGTCTTCAAACTATAGACATTTTGTTACGCTTAACACCTGTAGATGGACACGCAATAACTAAACTTTTCTATATTAGTCCGCTCTCATGAACATCTCTTCGCAGAAAAGTAAGAAAATTTTCTTTCCGAAAAAAAGTATTCTTATCATAGCATGCTTTAAATATAGTCATTTTGATGCCTTAAAGTCAAGTTGAACAAATTACTCTTTCTGAGTGTAACACTTCTAATGTCACTATGTCATAATGCGTCTACGTGACATTGCAATCAACACACCAGTTTTAATAGGATGTAATGTCGTTCCTTTGCAAACGTGTGAGTTTTTTTTAGCACAGGTACGATAACTTTGGCTATTTATATACCGAAATATGTAGCCATGCTTGATTAAACCATAAGTAATAATTTCACCTTTGTTCGAAATTTTGAGAAAACAACTGTTGATGTACAGTAAATTTATATGGTAACACAAGAAAATATTTCTTTAATGCTGTCCGACAGCTTCCATGTGATATTCCTATAAAATTTAATTTAGATCATTTTCATTGTCATGTCATCTAGGTGCTATTTCCTCTGTTAACACTCGTGAAGCACCAACAGATGTACGCTTGCCAACGCTATCAGTCTCCAGAAATCGCTGCACCTGTCTGTTACCATGTTGAGTAAGTCGATCATATTCAATGTCCTTATTAGGATACTCCAACGTAAATTTTTGAATCCAGGACTGTATAGAGTACGACTAAGATCTGTCTTGTGCCCGGATAGCACTTCGAAAAATGCGCCATTACAATGAATGTATCTTATTCATCCATGAATGTCGCTGTCACCAAGTAAATATTGAACGTTCACTCAGTATTCTTTCAACAGACAGTTACTGTGCAATGAATGCTATATGAATTTACGAAAACTTACCAGAAAATCCCGGGATACGTAAAAACTAGCGCTTTCATTACGAAGATTTCCTATAAGAATGGGTTTGAGGACGAGGGCCTGTCACATGAAGACGTACCGAAGTTTGATACAAAAATTTGAAAAAAAACTGACCATACTAAGTGACCTACCAAAATCAGGAAGACCAAAAATTAGTGATGTCCAAGTTGCAGTTGCTCCATGAAAATCAGGCCATAGGTACCCAGAGGTCATCCGCCAGAAAATTTCAAAAATGTTTCCATATAAACCAAAAATGCTGTTAGAATTAAAACTATAAGAATTAAAAGACAATATTACGAAGCAGATTGGTGCAATTCAACGAGTAATGTTACGGAATGTTGTGTACAATTTGAAGGAAACGTTATATTGAGCAATTGCCGTAACTGGTTTTGGGCATACTAAATTGCATTCCCTAACCAATTAGATTTTTTGTTATTGACTTAATTTTTTAAAAGTTATAACGATTTCAAATATATCGCATGCTTTATGATAACGCCATACTACGTTCTGTGATTAATGCAATATAAAATTCAAAGTTAGGCCTCATTCAGCATTAGTACATACCACAGAAAAGACATTTTTTTTAGTTGCCATTAATCGACTATTACCGCCGACTTATTTCATTAATAAACTTCATGGATATAATAATAATAATATCCATTGATCCATTTATTAACCCAACAGAAAAATTCCAATTACAGGGTTATAAATATTAATACAAAAATTTAAAAATATAAGAGACTCAACGTGAACTAAAGAAATAAAGTAAGAGAGAGAACAAAAAAAACATAACACATAACATACTTAACTCATAAGAATTCAAAACTTAATACTAAGCAAAATAAATACATTCTTTAACAGAAGCCATAAATGTTATAAAGCTGTCACCAAATATGTCCAAGTTGTAATTACAAGAATTGTATAAATAACACAGTCTATGTAATGGTGAATTTTTATATAAGTTTGTAGCAGCTCTCTTGTTTTGAAAAGTAATTGCACTTCTACTATTGACACGAGGAACATAAAACATTAGGCGTGACAAAAATACAGAGTCATCAACAACATTGTGAATCAATTTATATAGATATAATAATGAAATGACCTTTCTATGATCACAGAGGTTTTGAAAATTAAATTCCAGTAACAGGGATTCATACGATAAATCAGAAAAAGTACCATACTTCTTAAAATATAAATATCTTAAAAATCGCTTTTGTAACGACTCTAGTAAATTGATATATTTAAAGTACATAGGTGACCAAACCACACAGCAATAATCCAGTTTACTACGAACTAAGGAATTGTATAAAGTAATAACAGTGTTTCTATCTACAAGTCTTTACATGATCTCATAATAAACCCCAGTAACTTGCAACCGTTTGAGTAGATAGAAGTAATGTGGTTAGTAAATGTTAATTTGCTATCAAAAACTACGCCTAAATCCTTAACTAGAGAGCATTTTTGAATACTTATATTATCAATTACATAGTTGTAGTTTATATTAACAGGTTTACGTCTGTATGTCATCGCATGATGATGAATCACTAATATAACCTAGAGGCGAAAAAAGCAGAGGTGAGTTAAATAAATACGCTTTATCAAAATAAAATTTATGTATTCATTTGATCGCATGTCGAAGCTTTTGAATAAGTGCAAAGTTAGTATAACATGTTGCTATTAGAACGTTACTGTAAGAAATAAATTCTGTAGATTTCCATGCTGGCTCGGCTGCCACGGTAATATTTGCCCTGCCTTCATATTTTATAAAAGATGTCGTGCGAGTGAACAACCTTTCTCATTGTTATTTAAATTATCTAGAGCCTTTCAGTGTCAGCTCCGGAAGGTTGAAAGCGTGAAAACCTGCAAATGCTTGCGTACACTTTTTATTTATTTAGCAATTAAAGCAGGGTTACTACTATATTTTACAGCAAATACCGCTGTTGTTGCTGTGTTGTTTTATTTTGTGAAGCAATCATATCAGTCATCTACGCATACCAACGAGACCAATTACAGCCCGCTTAATTCATATACGAATAATTTTCATGCATTTACCTTCTGTTAGTGGGTAAAAATGAAATGTCTAAAGAAAAAACATCTTGAGATATTTCTACATAAATAGGTACATACATATGTGCACTAGTTAACACTGTAATTAGCTGAAATTTAGTTAGCAGACATGCATATTTTTTGTAGGTACAGATTTTATCTAATCCATTTATTCAATACTGTGTATTAATAGTGATTAATTTTATATACTTATATCAATCTATAACGTCCATAATATGGGTTATTTGAATTTTCCTTCTGCAAACACAATTCCAAGAACTTGATAGTGGCGATAGTTACTTCCACAATCACAAATTATCCTGAAGTTTTGAGACCCTTTACCCTCTACAGTGGTTTCGTCTGTAGTATGAGTTACTTAGTCCTCCTGGTAAACCTGCCCCATTTTTATTCCTGCAGAAACCACTTCCCTTAGTGAAAAACGGCGAGTTAATTTATTTTATATTTTTATCGAGTTAATGTATCAATGTTAGTTATTTAGTTTATTTTTTTATGTGTATCTTGTGTACATTTCGTATTGCACTGCCATGACACTGTCAAAACCCGGAAGCCTTCATAATAGTAACCTATAGTACATATTATTTACAAATAATACTGCCGAAATTTCTTTCAATTAACTAGTCTAACGAAACGACGTTCATTTTTATTGCTTACTCAAAATTATTATAAAAATTGTTATGAAAATATATTCTGAAAATTGTGTCCTCATATTATAACAAAGCAATGAACAAAAAGAAATGTTTACACGATATGAAGCTGTACGCATTAAATCACTAACTCATTATTTATCATGTGTTATTACCAAATTACAAAAAATCATTAAATTTGTTTGATATTTGCCAAATTACCAAACGAACTCCATATATTTTACAATTTAAATCATTTATAAATTCCACCTAATGTACATACCTACAATAAATGTGAGCGTCCTACACAATATTCATTTACAAAATGTCAGTGGTATGAGAAGCATTTGTGTTTTCAATTTAATTGTGTATAATATAATATTGCGCTGCTATATCAGAATTGTATAATAAATAATAAAAAATCTATGTGTTACTATTGGTAGTAAAACTACTGCTACCTCTTTTTTAAATAAAAAAGAAACCGAACATTTTCGCAAAAACTGCATGCACGGTACATATACCATCTGTCGCATTTAACATGAAGATACCCATATAACTTTGAAGTGTTGTGTAATTTCACAGATTGATGAGTTACATGTTTTGAGATCTCCTACATAAATGAAAACTTTAAACCAAGCTTACTGAGATGTTGCAATCACGACCACAACTCGATGTTGTTTCGTATTGTAGATATGAAAGGAGGTGTTCAAAGAAGTCTATTTTTTTCTCCAGTTTAAGTGTGTTATTAAAACTATAGGTAACATAAATTTCAAAAATTGACCCTTTTAAATTTAGTATATATTATAAATTAGATAACACTAAATAATGCGAAGTGCTAAGTAGTCGAATCTATTTAGTGCAAAAAAGAGATTTTTGAAGAAAAATTTTGCATTTCATATTAATATAAATATTATGATTAATAGTAATTATATACACTCTTTACGAAATATTGACTTTTATCGTACGTTAGCGATTATATCCTCCGTTTAAAGTATTTTTATCTGATATATCAGTATCGACAAAAACTTATTCACAACTGCCTATATCTAAATCTCAAAAATACATTTAGATAGAATGCTTACGTTCAAACTTCAAATAAATTCAGCACACAAAAACCCCGACAGTAAATTTACCAGGATTTTTCAGTTATGCAAAAATAAACGTGCTGGAAACAAGAAAAAGTAGGGATTAACGAACCCACATACATGTCATACGGTAGTAGTATGTTCAGCATGAAACGATCCGTTCTGATGAATCACCTGCGGTTTTGAAATCATTACTGTGTAATGAGACTGGCGATGAAGCGCGGCGAAGCCACCAAATTTGTAATCTCTTTCTGATATGCGTCTGCCTGCACAGGGTGATAGGTAGAGAAGAACTTCTATCCGCTAAACAAAAGATTGCATCCTGAAAATATCTTGAAGTAGTTGCATCTAGAAATGTGCTATTGTGTACATTGTATTCTACGTAAGTGATTCATCAAACGTTTAAAGTTTTACTTGTTACTATCTATGATAGTTTGTGGTTATATGTTTAACCTCAACTATTACTCTGAAATATTGTAATAAAAACGTCACTTCACATTTGTAAATTTCAATTTGTAATTTTAAATGCAATAATACAAGTTCTCTGACGTAGTTGAATTTTACGTTCACAAACAGATTAACAAATACATATTTCCTCTTAGCTTTCCCTATAATTCAAACTTCAGCTTTTTTTGCTACATCATCACAATGAATATAATTCTATGAGATAGTGGATATGCCTTACATTCTAAATACATAGGGAGATTAAAACTAAGAGACAAGGTAGCAAATCTTTAATGGCAACAAATCTTTTTTAATGAAATATCTTATACATTAAACTGTTGTTGATAAGTTAATATTTAGGTTCAATAAAACGCCGATCTTGGGCTATGTTTAGGTTTCAATTAATACATGTGTTTTATTGCGACGTTTGGGTGTATGTATATGTATAAGTATGTAGTGTTAAAGTGGTGATGCACTGTGACTGTGTCTATTGTCGCTGTATTTATAGCTGGCCGATTAGTTCGATTCCTTCTGAAAAGTGCAGCATGTCGGAAGGCCGCAGATTAGGCAATTCTCCCTCATCAATTGCATGTGTTCCTAGGTGTAAGGTCCTTGAGTTGCACAGTGCAGAGCAATTTGAGAGTAAATGGCTGGATCAAAATCTGCATCCGGCTCCTTTTGTTATTCCCACCCTACTTAGCTCTCCATTCAATTTGCAGCGGCCTGAAAGAATCTGCGTCAATATTCGAATATTGGTTTTGATGACGTTAATGCATTCTGAAGATCTTTTTTGATTATATATTTATAGAAGAGTTTTAGCTTGCATCATACCGCGGAGATTCTTCCAGTATTTGGATTTCCTCTACTCTACTTCAGTTCAGAGCTTCTCCAGTATTTCACTGCTACTTATCCCTCAAAAAGGTTTTGACTTTACAAAAAATACTCTGGGCCTTTTCTTAGCGTGGTTATCTGTTATCTCGATGCTTTTCACTCTTATGTGTCCTGCAACCCACAGTAGGGTATACCTTGTTCCTTTTCCCTAGCTCATTTAGTTTGTTTGAACACACCCAAACCATTTTGAAGCTGATAATATTAGAGGTCCATACCCTGATGACTATTTCACTATCAGACATGATAATCTCTTCCTTTTCGTTGTTGAATTGGCGTATCTTTCGATAGCACGTATTCTATACTGCAAGATGCTTGGAAACATCCCCAAGCTTTCGAAGTTTTGATTCTAGGCCCTATTTGATGACATTTCCATTGAGTTTCGAGATGGCGTCTTTGTCCCGTTCGCTCTTAGTACTAAACTTTGTGGTTCATCTTTTCACAAAGCTGAACTTCCTTGGCAAGTCGTCTCGAGGCATGTCCCAGGTTTTTTCATCTTCAGGAAACTGAGGCATATGTCTAGCCAAGCCTTGCCCGATCTGCGTGTGGTTCTTTTGGCTGTGCTTTTCATCAAAATATGGGGAAAAGTAAGTGGGCCACTTCAATAGCTGCTGTGGGAAAAGTTCTCATTGCCCCAATTATGCATACACACGCTAATCTTTGCACTTTGGAGATATTAACTCGCGCAAGTGCCAGATTATTTCTTCTGCTCTAAGCCACTGGTCCATAAGTGGTCATGGGTTCCACTCTTGCCGTACCTATACATTGAGAGCAGTATTTGTACATATGTAGGTTGCATCCCCATTTTGTTCTACGAAAGCTTATTATCTAAGATAAGATCAAAAACATTTTATCTTCTTCTTCCAATTTATGTCTTACTCATCAATTCTTATAGTTTTGAGACTGGATTTCCCTGACAGTTGGGTGTAACAATCGGAAAATTTGAAGATTTAACTGATATTAGCTATTTGTCTATTGAATGATAGGTACTTGAAAAAAAAACAAAAGTAGAATTCAAATATATTTCAAAACTCATTTTATGTAAAATAATAAACTTAGCATTGAGCTTGATCGGTCCATCCACGTTGATATTTTGACTTACTAGATCCAAATTTTCAGAAGTTAAATAGAAACAAGTGAAGTGTATGAAAATACACGTATATTCGGACCCCACGTTGACAGATCAACTCACACCAAAACAGGATATTTTCCGAGTGACTACACGCAAATTTGCAAGCATGATTAAATAGTTACTAGTAAATAACTACAGCACACAAATACATACAATGCAGTCACTACAAATCAATGTTCATTTTTCAAATAACTACTAAACTATTGTACCATTTTACACGGCATCATTCATCTAAGTAGGTATATGAGTTGGTTCCTTCTAAACAAGCGGCATTAATTAGGCCCATTTACAAATGTATGTAAGTACGTATGTACATACATACGTCGGCTATTTATTTCTTATGCCAAGCTCAGCCTATTATTTAACAACTCTCATTAATTGCAACCATGCATTTTAATGCACGAATACGATCGGACGTGAATACAATTTCGATGTCGTTCCGAGTTGTTTGATTCATTGTTCACCTATAAAAGGTTTTGCTCATAGTTAAAATGGTTAGTTGCTTTATATACTGCGTTTCTATTGAAGCACAGTTTACATATGTATGTATGTATGTGTATCCATAATTGCATGCTACAACATACATATATACAAAATAAAATACCACAAAATGCGCCAGCTTTACTTTAAACCATTTCTTTTGCTTACTCTTTATTATTCGTTGTCTATTTTGTACAACACAAAATAAATAGTTTATCTT
>ML219563.1:12763-26884 GCA_004785975.1 Popillia japonica | reverse complement strand
TTAATAGTAGGTATGTTTTTTCGGGTTTCGTCGCGTAGGTAACTATTCACTGTCTTGACGTTTCGCTGATTGTGCTATCAGCTTCTCCAGAAGTTTTCTAAAGACTGATGATGAAGCTGATAGCACAATCAGCGAAACGTCAAGACAGTGAATAGTTACCTACGCGACGAGACCCGAAAAAACATACCTACTATGGATTACGGTCGTGAAAGCCTACACTCAACTATTTAATGTTAATGTTTAATGAAAATCTTACTCCCTATATCGTAACAGATTTGCTTATTCAGAAATAAATAAATCTATCTAATCCTTGTTACTACTAATATTAGACGTAAGCTACATGTTTCCCACCTCAAGTTATACTGTTTACCCAAAATTCACAAACCTGGTAGGTTAGTAAGGCCAATTGTGTCGGCAATTGGACTGTCGACTTCCAAATTTTCCAAATGGTTGACCAGTGAGTCTAATGATTTGGCTATACAGCAATCCAGTTTTTCGGTCAAAAATTCACTAGAATTTATTAAAAAAATTCAAAATATTCAGTAGCTGGAGGTGGAAACATTAATTTCATTTGATGTTAGTTCACTTTTTCCTAGCGTACCGATTCCAGACACCTTGATATGCCTGAAGGACTTCTTGATTCAAAACGATTTGAGCCAACAATGCGTCCAGGAATATATTCGCCTAACTTACATCTGTATGAAGCAGAATATTGTTCAATTTATTCAATTCAAATTCAGTAGTTTTCACGATTAGCGGGAAGGGACGGCAATTGGTAACTCTTTGTTTCCATTTTCAGCTAACCTTTTGATGACCCGCTTTGAATCGACAGGCGAATATTTTCCTAGGGTTTGCCTAAGGTATGTGGATGACATTTTTGCGATTTTCGACACCAAATGTAATATTGATGATTTTCTTGACAGTTTAATTAATAGGTTTGAAACCAAAAAAATCATATGAAAAAGAGGAAAACGGTCAACAACCCTTCTTGGATACCTTAGTTAGCAGAAATAAGAACCGTTTAGAATTTGACATATATAGAAAAGAAACCAGTACAGTTCGCTGCATTCCAACAAATTTCCATCATCGTGCGCAACGCAAAAGGGCATGTCTGAATTCTTTGGTTCATAAACTGCTCACCTTTCCCTTGAACAAGGTTAGGTATAAGAAAGAGCAAGTCATAAAAGAGGGAGCCAGGTGTAATGATTTCCAACCTCAGATTATCTATAAATTAATTAGGAAGTTAAATTATAAGAATTTTTTGAAAAAATCCACTGCTTTTTGGGGAAAATGTCACTACTACACCTTTTATTACCCCTCTCCTCCACTTTGCTCCTTTGCCACTAAAGATTTGAGTAAAATCTTCAAAGAGCTCAACCCTAGGATGGTTTACAGTTCATGCACTAATTTTAAGGATCTGATCGGTAACCCTAAAGATAAGGTACAGCCTTTGGAAAAGTCCGGGATTAATGAAATTAGTTTTAAAAATTGTAATCAAAAATATATTGGGCAAACAAGACGTTCCATCTCAACTACGTTCAAAGAGCAAGGGCTAATTTTAAACATAACAGAATTGAGAAGTCTAGCGTTGCCCAACATATTTTCGAAAACGATCATAATATTGATCAATCTGATGTAAAATTAGTTCGACCGACTAGTATTTGTAAATTTCTAATTGTTTTTGTTGTGTGAATGTTTGGTGATTTACAAAACAAGTTGTGTTTAATGAACAGTGACAACGGGCCTATTCCACATTCGTCATTGTTTCCGTCAATACGAATTAATGACACGGACTGGAATTCCCATTGTTTACTTGTAACTTTTAGATGTCTTGTTAAGTTGTTATCGTAATATATTTAGTTTTACTATCGCCTTGATAATGCCAGAATTGCTCTCGAAACGCTATGACAATTATCCAAGTGTTTGGTGTCCTGTGGGTGATAGTGAATTACTGTTATATCTAGATGTTATGAAAACATATACTATTATTATTTTTTAACCTGCGACAAAATTGATTCTTTATTACTAAATTTTAGCTTGTAATGCCTCTATTAAACTTGTTGAAGCTACATATGCCTGCTGCGTATCATGGCATGAGGTATGCACATCTCAGTCAAGCATAGATGTAAATGCACTAAGTTTGAAATCTGTCAATGTTTTATTTTTAGTTATTGTATACGATTCACGCTGATGACACCTGATAGAAACCGATCCGCCTTTAATGCGTAATCATTTATTATTATTGCTTCTTCTATATGCTTACAATTATGCATTAGCATTACGCGTAGGTATTTGTTGGTTTAAACTTATGAAAACACACTTTCATACACTATTTGCACAGCAGGAGCTGCAGTGGGTAGTCTAGATAGACAACATAGCTTGGAAAATCGATAGTGCTTCACCCACCGGAAAAAATAATAAGTTAAAGAGGTTATTGAAGAAAAGAAAAGAGAGCTCCAGAGCTCAAAAGAAAAGTAGTATATATCCTATGGATTGCCAAAATTTGTATTATAAGTACTTTCCACACATATACAGAATAGAGTAATATTGAATTTACTTCATAACACTATCCACAAGTAGACTTTTGTCATCTTCCATATCTACAGCCTGGCTATTTCAACCAAAGATCTATGAGCGCCCAATCTTAAAAATACCAAAGAAACTCAATTATCGCTCTCTGCCTTTGCTATGGAACTCCTGATGTGGGAAATACAAATAGCTTTTAGATTCTAAGAATAAGAACTGAAAATACAAAGATTTTCAGATTTCGCTATTAATTTCCGAATAGATTTCTTATTCTTCTGCCATAGAACAGATTAAAACGTATTGTGCTCACAGATGCCTATTTGTAGACAAATTTAAACTTGATTAAAGCATCCTTCATTTACAATTACATATATTCAAAAAGACATGATATTTTTTTTGTTAGTTTTATATAGCACTCCTTCTTGCGTCTCCCGTGAAATACCTTATTTGTTATTTCCGAAGTATGCCTCTAATATTTGGTGAAGGCTCTGCAATAATTGTAGTACCTATATATTTCTGACAGTTCGTACTCATAACTTTCTTTTCCAGAAAATCATCGAACACAATCCCAATACGAACGCCATCGAGTAACTAAATTAGTTTTATTTGAATTCGTCAATAACTTCATGTCACTATTCTACATCGCATTCTACATTCAAGATTTTGAAATGCTAAAGAGTCAGTGTGCAACCATGCTGATAATATCTCAAGCGGTTAACAATTTGCAAGAAGTTGTTTTACCTTTCGTCACCAAGTTTTACATGACTAAGGTATTCAAAAAAATATATTTTTACATTTGTGTGACATGCCCGTAACATGTAATTTCTCAAGGTAGCTCAGCTGAAAACGATGTTTTCGTTTGGTCGAAAAAAAGATGATTATGATATGAAAAAAACCTTTGTTGTTGGAGATCATTGCAATCCATTCCAATACATACCTGAACTCCAAATGGATGATCCTAGAATTGAGGCAGCTATACGAGAAGGAGAACTGGAAGACTATGAAGGAACTTACGATGATTATTTGGAAATGTATATTCAGTTCGGATACGTAGTTCTATTTTCATCTGTATATCCCATAGCAGCTTTCTGGGCTATTTTAAATAATATATTAGAGATTAGAGCAGATGCTTTTAAATTGTGCATGGTTTTTCAGAGGCCATTAGGAAGAAGAGTAAAAGATATTGGAGCCTGGCAGGTAAGTTTTCACTCCACTCTACAAGTGTTTCTTTCAAAGTAGCAAATTATCTGTAAAGCTAGAACTTTACGAACATATATTTTGTTTACTTGAAACAATCGGTATACGTGTTGCTTTAAACTTATTTTTTTGATTACATAATATGTGTAAACTTATTTTTACAACATCCTGTCAAACGTATCAGATAACTATGACACCATTATGTTCATGTTACTCTATCAACACAAGACCAGCTTTTTCTCCATTAGTCGACCGACAAAGAGATCTCATTAGAAGCCTACCTGGGTTCATTTGTTTCACATTTCTCTCTATTCGCTGTTGCAGAGGGCGTTTGAAGTGGTTGGAGCCATGTCCATACTGACGAATTGCGGTGTTCTTTGTCTGAGTCCGCAAATGCGCAGAGCCGGTCCTGATGTAGGTCAGATCGAGTGGATACTGATGTTTGTCTTTCTGGAGCACATCTTAATAGGCATCAGATACATACTACATATAACGATCCCGGAAAGGCCGGAGTGGGTCAGAGTAGCTCTAGCTAAACGAAATCACGAATCCAAACAGGCGCTCAAATACGAGGTAAGTGATATGAATATACAATGAAGATTTATGTACATATGTATGTTATTGAAAACTTCGTTATTTTGTTGCCTATTCGATTATTGAGATACATACTATACACTAATGATGTATATACACTGTTATGAAGATAGTTTGAAAGGCCTTGTAATCAAAGCAATCAAATCAAAATAGAACTGGTATTGCATTATGTTACACTGTATGAATAATGTAATAAGAATGTATATTATGTATAATATAATACGAAATCATTTAAAAAATCTAAACTAAAATCAACGCAACTAGAACAAAAGTTTTTATTTTTTTATACACTAAGGTTATAACTTAGTGTCCAAATAAAGCGCTCTTAAGTGCTGAACAATCGTTCGAGTGCTCTTACGTTTCTAATTTTAATAAGGAAAGAAAAACTAAGAATAGTACTCTTCTAGTACTATTCTTACCACTCTGTACCACAAGAACGTTCGGTCGATTCTGCGAAATCCTGAAGCACTAGCACTACTGTTGCTAGTATGCCGCGCCGTTATCAGACCATATTAGATAAAAATGGTGACTGGATTCTTTACTAAGTAATAGCGTAGTAGTATTTGATATGGGCTTTTTAGTTACAGTCTTGTTTTTATTTTAGTGCTTCAGGATTTCAAAGAATCGACGGACGTTCTTATGGGATAGAGTATATATATAGTCGTTTAAACTTGCTAAGTGCTATTTAACTGATGCAGAAATTTAAATTGGTTTTATGACTGAATGCGTATGAGTCAAGTCTTTTAGCCACAATGGACAGAAATTTTTCGCGTCAAGCATGGTGGACACGTCGAATCACCGTGAATTTTTGACATCCCTTTCTCATCTGTCAGTGAGTAGGTTTCGCCTCTCGTGCCAGTTACATTAGTGACAAAACAGCAACAACAGTTTTGTGCTTCGTTTTATTTTATTTTCGTATGTTGCATACATGTACATTCACTACTATACACATACATCTAAAGTCTAATGCCGGATACTCTAATAATAGAGTAGACGCCAGGACATTGAAGTCTTTGATCAAATCGAACAAGTCTATATTTTATAATAGCAATAATAATAGTTCTCAGTCCTCCATTTTTTTTTAAACAAGTACAACTTAAAGGTTTGGCAAAGTGTCAAGTTTATCAAATGTAGAATAATCCCAAATTAGTTGTTACTATTAGAGTAAAAGGTACTTGTTCTTGAGGAAGAAACAGTCTTTATGCTTGTACTACAGTTTGTATTTCGTTGTCTTTAAGTTTGGAGTCCTGGTTTAGCGTTTGAGTAGCGGTTTAGTATTCTGTAATTCGCATTAGAATCAGCAGAAATAAGCATACCTACTTATAAAGTTGTGAAAGTTATACAACAGCCGATAAACGCAACTTGGAATAGAAATTAATTAAGTTGAATCTCCATTTCTTAGCGATTTTTGTATTTTCTTTCTCTATACGCGAAAATAGAATATAAAAAAGTCGGGACCGAGAATTTTATTCTGGAAAAATTGGTAGAGAAAAGGAGGGTAAATAGGAATAGTGTCGGTAATTTGCAAAAGTGTGGCATTATTGAAACTACTGGCGATATTTAGTTCTAAGTAAGATACATATGATAGTTACTGACCTGCCTACTTACAGCTATAAGATCAAGCCTCATTAGTGTATTGTGCCGTATTAGTAGTGTATGTCATTGGTCATGGTAGTCATCCACGTGATTCACGGCAAATTGTTACAATTTCATCTTCCAGGTGGGTATAAGGCGTATTGCTGCAACCTATTTTCAGATATTTATAGGTATTTCATGATGTTTACAACGTTTCAAAATATTATTGTTAAATTTACGATGGACATAGCATTTAAAACATGCAATGTCCATCGTAAATTCGGAATACCATACATCCTGTTACTATGAGGAACAATTGGTACGGTGCCTTACGTGTGAATTATAGGTACTGAGCAAACAATTTTAATTTGATCGGATATGCCACTACAATTGATACATTTGATATTTAAATAAAATATACTGTTTCTTTCTGTCTACAGAATGTTTTAAGTATCAGACTATTACATTTCCTTTAATTGGTATCTACATATGTCTGTCACACAATTCTGCTCAAAAATGAATACGACATTATGGAAATGACGAAAGCCGAACCTTCTACACATGTCATACTTGCTTTTGTAAATTATAATACATAGTCACTGATTCACCATTAATTTGTAAAAGATGCGTTGAAATTATTAACTACCGGTGATGCACTTTGTGATAGCTCTTGAGCTTGTTAGTAATAAGGCGCTGTTCTTTCTAGTGGCAGACTTGACAAATACGTCCTCATGTGAAATTAATATTAATATATAAAATATTAGTCCAGATTGATAAACCAATATTTTATAACGTACAGTTTCAATTACACTGAACTCTCCTCAGTTTGCTCAATCAACCAATGTGAATTTTTACGTGTTAAATAACACACACAATTGCAATTGATCACCCTATTATGTATTGATAATTTGCGAACAGCTCGTAAAGAAAATATCACAAAAGAAAATCATGCACAACCTTTAAGGATATACTTAATTATAAAATGGAAGCATTGCTCCAAAATCTTTTTCCGATAAATATTGATTGATTTATGTATGGACATGACCTACATTTACTGAATTTTTACTGAAATGTAATGTGTGCAATAACCATTATTTACGCTTGCACCATTAACTTTTTTTCAGGAATGCAAATTTCCATGCCAACATTTATATTTCAAGTTAGTTAATACTAGAAACATTTCTCTGAGGATATCTCACTTGGTACTGATTTGTTTACTGCACTTCGGCAAATTAATGCTCACTTAAAAATTTATTCTGTTGATATTTCTTTACGAGTACAGATTTGCTGCTTACAATATTTCGTATCAGCGAAAGACATTTGACTCAACAAGAAATCCTTAAACTTCAAGAAACTAATCAAAACTGGGCAGTAAAAGGAAATAAACGATCAGAAACATCAACGATAATTACTATGATTGTGCAGTTAATTTGTAATAGCTTCGTTTTAAAAACGACTACCTACTTTTTAAAGCAATCGCTTCTGCAGTTTACTTTACTAAAATACGTAATTTAGTAGCGTCAATAATTCGTATTTCCGCATATGAGGGAACGTTTCATTAAAATACTAGTCTTCTCAGAAAACTGTCACGTAGAAATTTATGATGTTTTGGAAGGCAAAAACAAGAATACAGCATTTTCCAATATTACTTCCTGATATAATTCTACCTTGTTGCATTGATGTCTTTCGTGTAAAAGACTTTTAACTTGATATTTCGCTCATCAAACTACTGAATTCTAGGTTTCTAAAGACAGCCTTTAGAAACCTTTGCATGCAGCCGAAACGGTCGTCAAAATTCACTTTCAATTAACTCTGGCTTGGTCACCATACTCTGAGTAATTAAATCGCGAACATTTTCGTGCAATAATCTATGACTTTCTACGTAGATTAAACCAACAGCAGTGTGCCGATCAACTCAGCTCGACTTTTGGTGATGAAGCACCATCTCGAGCCATTACGTTTAGCTAATACTCCGAATTCAGTTGAGGTCGCACTTCGCTACCGAACGAATTACCTGAAGATCGACCAAGATCGGCTGTCGCACCAGAAAATGTTGATGCTGTACGTAAACTATTATTGTAAAATTATCATATGGCATACCAGAGACATTGAGGCATACTTGGGCATGAGTTCCACTCACATACAATGAATATTGTACGGACATTTGGTTGCCAAAAAGATTTTTTTGCGTCGGATACTGCATAATCTGACAATCGCTCAAAAAACAGCTCGTCGGGATCAATGCAAAGAAATTTCGAAAAAATTCAATCACGGTACTTCAAAAGACAAGAGCGTCACAGGTGCGGAATCATGGATTTATGCGTATGTACATGTTTTGGATCGTAGTGGAAAAAGTGCTTCGTAAATTGGTTCAGACGCATGAAAAAGTGTATTTATCTTCCTGGGGAATATTTTGAAAAACAATAGAACCATTTCCGATTATAAATACTTGTTTTTATTTGTCAAATCGTAACTAGCATTAAAATTGTGGATCTCTTCATCTCCCTAAATATTATGTTTCCAAACATGTGAAGAAGTTTTCTGTAGCTATTCTAGAAACTTTTCTGTAATGCAAGATTATATTGCATATAGGCAGAAAAAATTGAGAGGATAAATTTTCAAAATAAAATGCAGTACACTGTTATACTGAAAAACAGAGAACAAAATACGTTAAAAAAAAGGAATTTGAATAGAGTTAAATAGATCTAATGATATTTTGTCAAGTAAACGTTATTACAAAATTACTTCATGAGGTAATCTTTCTGTGGTAGCCTTCTAATTTAAAACAAATTGTTTACTAAACGAAATTGTGATATATTACATAGAGAGAAATTAATGAGTCGCTCTAATTTCAATTAAGACCAGAGTATATAAATTGACACTTTATTCGTTTAATGAACGCCGATTTGTCGTTTATTAATCCTCCGTAGGCCGTTTCACGTCAAATTGTAATTCTCACCTCTACCGCGGCAAGCAATACATCTGTAGGGAAGAATTATTAACAGCGGAGGGTTATCGAGGCTTCGTGCCATAAACGCTATCATCAATCATTCACCCTTAAGCAAATGCAACGTGGTCGTCCGCGTACTGGGTGGTGAACTAATAATAGTCTAGGGATTGGTGCGATACATCATTGCCGAAGTCACGACTCACGTCCACCTCTGAAAATCGATTACACCTTCAAGAATATTCACTTTTACCCCCAGCATCAATCTCGAACACGAGACGATAAGCAAATAGCTCGAATAAATGACCTGTCGACGTCTCAGCCGTAAGTGTCTGGCGATAGAAGACATTAATGTAATGATACTGAAAGCACTATAATTCTGGCTGGTTTATCAACTAAAGTACTATGTTAATTATCTCTATCTACTTGCTACTATAACGTAATTAACTATTAAAAGCTACGTAGTTCTAATATACACATATACTACCTACATACACATTTGTACATACATATACAACAAAAATGCATAACAGCGCAGTACTGTGCAATAAGATCTGAGACAGGTTGCACTGCCAATGCCTACTTGTCTTGTGCAAGAAAAAACGGATATTTTATAACTTAAATCATATTTAGCCGCTGTTGCACAGTTGACATGATAATGTGTTTGGCAGAGTTAGAACGCAGTAAATAAGAAATATGATACGGAGGAAGAATTCCTTCTTCTATCAGCTGGCAAATCAGACTGTTGCTGGCCTCGCATGTATTTGCGCAACCAATTAATTTGAGATTTATTGTACCAAAATCCTGTGGGCAACCACACAGAGGGCTTCATAGACATAATGGTCAATGCAAAAGCCATTAAAAATAACACGGAAAACGAAACTTTGATTTTGAAAATAATTTGCGCCCTTACCTGATTAAGTTTCACTACCGATTCTAACCTATCCGTTTCTAGAGAATATGGAAGCAATTGCAATAATCCAGATTGGTGGGACGAGGAGAAAAAGTCTTCCCAAATTAGCCAATTGATCTGCCTTATCATTACCTTATGACCGTAAATTCAGAAAAAATCAATTGCAAGTAATTGGGATTTACATTTATGTAGTACTTCCCTTATATTCCACAATAAGCCAGAATCCTTGCTAGTAACTTTTTTTAAAGCTTCCAAGATTCTATCACGTAAAATTTTCCGTGGAGCATTTTTTTTTCTTCGTTTTTGGTTTTCATTAGGTGCCTTCGTTTCTTCTTCTATGACTGTTCACTGTTTTTCCGAATTGTGACAATTACCATTTTTTTTGTAATTATGTAACTATAACTTCCCATACATTTTCAAGTAAGTTAAAATCTGGATTTTTCGAAGACTATGGCTGAACTTCTCTACTGTGATTATGAAACCATTGTCTAAGAGCGCGTACTGTATTTATTGGACTAATGCCTTTAGTTATTGCCTGGAAACATCTGTACCACAGGAACACATACATCACATAAATATTACATTTTCCAAAACTTAAGTTTATTTATGTAGCGGCAACAAAATGTTTGTGGATGATAGATGACGATATAGTATTTCAGTCTACGTCACAACCAGTCGAACTTATCTAGATCCACGCGTTTACCGACAATCTTTCAGATTTCTGTGAGCGGTAAATGCAATCTTCTTGAGATCTCAAAAGCGGTGGTCTACCTAATGTAACTTTTGCATTACAAGACGATTAGAAGCATTTTTCATTCTGGTCACGGCTTATTTTCGTTTGTTAATAAGCTCCGTGAAGAGATTTTTCTAAATTAGGAGAACGTATTTTTCGGCAGGCTGTAGATCTAGGAAGTGGAAGAACATATTTCTCTAACAAGGTTCCTCGCTGTAACAAAAGAATTCATTCTTATGTCATTTAGCAAAGCCCATCTTCGACGTTAAAAACCAAATTTCTATGCTAAAGATTCGTCCTACATCCAATCATACATACAATCTAATTTCTTACACGAAAAAATGAACGTTTTTTCATGTAATACGTTGCCACTCTTCACCAACCGCCTTCTATTATTCATACAATTCAGGTTATCACCACGTTTCTTTATGTAAAACGGTAGCTAGCTACATAAAAGTTTGGACAAAATACAGAATTCTTTCTCAAAACTTTTACGAGTTAAGTTTAGATTTGATAGGGCTCTCCGCACCTTTCAGTCTATAGTAGAACGAATTCGTTAGGAAATACAGCTTCGAGAAGATCTTTCTCACGAAGCTAAGCAGGAAAGCAGAACGGGCAGGAAACTGATTCACCTACTCCCGAAAGGCAACTACTATTAACTGATATCGAAAGGGAAGAGGTGCAGGGGTATGCGAGCCAGGAACCCAATACTCAAAGCCAATGGAAACTTACCCCAGTGTCTTCAAAGCAGAGATTAATGCTATTGGAAGATGCGCTGAAGTAAATCTTGACTATCGGAAGCAAAGCATTGCAGTTCTCTCCTACAGCCGAGTTCTAAAACTATCAAATCGAAATTAGTCAAGGAATGCTTAGGAAAACTAAACAATTTAGGTCTATAGTAATTATGAGCACCTATAAAAGAGAACTCAAGGACAGCGACGAGAAGTGCTGAGCTACCCTCTGGGAAAATCTTCCTGGTCTGAGACACTCCAAGGTACTTCTTGGAAATTTCAATAAGCAAAGAGCAAGGACCATGTTAGAGCTAAATAGGAACAAACTACGTGGACTTGTGGGTCTTGTCACAGGGCACTGTCACCTTAGAGGACACATGACAAGGCTAAGTTTGAAACAAATTAACACAGGTTTTTGCGTAGCCCCCATCTGATATTCAACTGTATGGCTATTGCAGAAATTCGTGCCAGTTATTTCGGCAAAGCTGTCATTGACGACAGAGAAATGCCCTCCTTGAAACCGTCACAGCTATTACAGTTTATTAAAGCCCTTAGACTGGATGGAATATCACTCTGAACTTAAAAACTAAATTCCCTAGATTTATGTTTGTTTGTGGAACACATAAATATGACTATTTATGTACTTCATAGTGCACTTTAGAAATGTTAAACAAATCCTCAGTATTTATTAAATATCACGAATAAAAATGTGAACCCTTTAAAGTATCACAACAGACTTGAACTACATATCTCTAATGATTTTATTTTCCTTTTCAGAGAGCGCAGAGAAATCGTCGCTTGCTAACCAGAAGATTTAAAAGTGTTCATGGGTTACATGGCCAATAAATTCTCGCAATTTTCCGGCCGGCATTCGTTCCAGCAAATAAACAGTCCCGCACCCATTTAATAAAGCAGGACACCTACGTAGTAGATGGATTAGCGTGATGCGGTATTTTACAGTATCATAACATCCGCGACCAATGCTACTACTGTAATCGGCTTTCTAAAGCGAGAATAATACCTACTTTTGTTACCGCACCTGTGGATCGCGAGCAACCCTGTTTTCTAGTGTAGATATTTTTTCATTCACTATTTATCGCTGCAATGGCCTTCGTGTCCATCAACTTGCGCTAATGTATATAACTGAAACATGTACACTGTACTGTATAGTTTTACTTTACAATAATAAAGAATATACTATTTTTTGGATGAACTAAACTCGTTAGTAATTATTTCTATCCTAGTATAACTTAAGGACCTATCTAGTTTCCAAAATTGAGTTCTAGTTTTAGTACAAATTGTAAACATGTGGTTTAGCAAATCGTTTCAGATTGAAAAATTCATCAATACTACAGGTCGCACATTATCGTAAAGGAATACACAATACAGCTGGAATATACAGGGATTGGAAAAAAAGAGAACATCTATGAAAGGCGCTTTTCTTTTGTTCCGTTTTTTTGCGAGGTGAACTGTCAGATGCAAGTCACGTAAAACATTCAACGGGATATGTTCGCACTCCAATTGCCAAAAAAGTCAAATTCAGAAAGTGTTTTTGAAGAAGAGAATCGTAGAAGTGCCCCACAAAGATTCATCGTTGTGTTCATAAAACCAGTCTCGACCGATTCCATATTTGTGAATGGGGGCATTATCATCTTGGAAGATTGGACATTTACCAGTCCACACAGTTTATACCGTTAGATGAATTTGATCGGCCAGAATACTGATATAATTCTCTCCTACAACACGGTCACACTAGATCATCCGTAAACCATTGCGTCGGCATGCTAAACCGTAGGCCGACGCTTGTTAGCTTCTGATGGCATTCCCCAAATGTAAAGACGTCCATTTGTTGGGACTAGTATAAAGGATTATTCATCTCACTCTATTACATTATCCCGTTCTTGTTATGTCCAATGTTTATGCTCTCAACACCATACTGGTCGCTTCAAGGCATTGCATGGTGTCATCAATGGTTTTAAAACAGCAGCTCTACCATGAATACATATTTGCCATATACAGTTCACACCGGATAGTTTTTCGTGCTGTTGTCTTGTGTTTTTTTTGGCCACAACCGCTTCAAAACCCTTCTGTTTTTGTCATTCAGCTTCGATTGTCAACCAGTGTTGTGCTTGTACATGACGTTTTTCCGTGTTTCAAATATGCTGAGACTACAGTAGCCACTGTACTTCTCCCAATACCAAGGGTTGCCGCTATCGTTACGGCGGCTCATCCAACTTCTATCACTGCTAGTGGCAGATTGATGTGTATACTTTCTCATTCGCTATCTGGCACCCTTCACCGCCAGAGGGCGGGGTACACGAGAGGTTTGTTTCGAGTTCAATTTTTTCAGAAATGTTTATATTACTTTTTCCAACCCCTGTATATTTCCATTCTAGTATCACGCATCAATTTAATTGACAAACGGAAATTTATTTTAAAAATTAATTAAACCTGTGGGCATAGATTCTTGCAGCATTACTTTCGAATTTATTTATAGTATAATTATTTTGAAAAACAATAAAAAAAGCAGCTAATTTAAGACTAGAAGGAGGTGAAGAGGACAATGAAGAGACCAATATAAGATAATTTTTGATTTGAAGATGAGAAAGAATGATATTGAGTGCCAAGGCCATGATAACGAACATTTTATTGTTATAAATAATGTTGAAAGCCAAACTGGTTTCTCTAATTTTTGTGTTCTTGATTTTCATAACCTTCACCATGATAGCCATAGTTTCACTGTAGAATGGCATCAACTTTAATTTATATGCCAAAAAGCTAAAGCTTTGATAATAATCCGCAGAAACAGCAAGCGAACACATGCCTAAATTTTCACCAATTGAGGTTACATATATATGCTAAATATCATAGCTTCTCTATTTCGAAGGTAGAAGTTTATTAAACA
>ML219562.1:24917-45639 GCA_004785975.1 Popillia japonica | reverse complement strand
TATGGATAGTAAACTAGATTAAATGGAGTTTACTATCTCTATTTTATGACCATTAAGTCAATAGCTAATGTTGATGTACTGAATTAAACTTGTATCATACTATTTAAGAAGTATTGATGAAATGAGATAAAATGAAAAAAATAGAAATAAAGTGCTAATCCGCTGTTTTTATATATTTCATTACTAAATTATACGTAATATTTATAATTGTCTTCTAATTGTTTCTAACATTATTATTTTGTATATATAAAATCTATGTCATAAGAAATATTTTAAAATTTAATATATCGATCTGTTCCCAAATAATGAGACATAGTAGGTACATACATATCTATATAAGTACCACCTCAAGTAATTGCTGCAATGTCTAAGCCACTGAATGCTCTCATTGCAGTTTTGATCGGGTATTACCTCTTATAATCGGCCATATTCATGCATAGATAAAAATACGGTATTTAACTCCGAAACGAAGCCCCTTAAACGAAGGACCGGCAAGAAACACTGCATTGTTCTTACTCTTAGTTTTTGTGTAAAACTTTTACTGTGTAATTTTACCTTAGTTTTCTATATTGTGTATAATCATCTTTACATTCAATCTTGAATCTATTAAAAAACCTTATTGGATTATACAAGTTATTTTTAGACGACTTTTTCTAAAATAATAAATCCGCTCTGTACCTAATAATGTTTTCTTTTGTGTTTTAGGACTTGTTCTAGTTCTTTAGATATTTAGTGTGTCATAGATACGTTTTTTTTGAAAACGACCCACCTCTAATATTTAAAAGGAATTTCAGAAATTTGAAAAGCACGTCTACTTTTAATTCAAGGGGTTTGACATATGAATTACATTTTTGACGTTTACATCATACCTTCACAAGCATCCCTCACAAATTTTAAATGCAACGACCGATCGTATCATACCTCAAATCAAAGCTTATTTTATTTCGATCACGGTGATGTATCAATTGTTCACTTTTTCTTTAATTTATCATGACAATAACAATTAAAAGAAGAAAAATAGTACCATTAAATAATAAGTACATAAATACTATCCATAATAACTGCTCACAATAACACTGTTGTTTTCCATGCAGTAGTAAAGCGAGTTTTAAAATTCTTGCTCCACATTGTCAAAAATTCGCCTGAGAATGATTCTGCACACGTTGATAATTTTTTGACGTAAGTGTATCATTTAAATCTATTGGTTGATAGTGGAATTTATGCATCTTTGTGACCCTGCATATACTGATGGGCAAGAAAGTCCAGAGGATGCTGCAACTTGACAGAGAGAGCTGGTTGGTTCTACAGTAAAATTTCCAATTACTTCGATCTCCATCAGTTCATCTAACATCCTATTTGCACGATTTTCCTTGTTCACTACTAATCCATTTGTGTCCAATTTTTGTACAAGCGAACGTATTTATGATTCGCTTTTCTGCACCTATGTCTTACCTTCAAAATTCTTACCGTACCACGAGCGCATTGCTCAGCACCATAAATATAAATAACTTCCACCCTTTCAGCAATAGAGCACACAATTATTACGTAATCTATGTGAAGTTCAATAATAGCAATTAATGTGACAGTTAAAAATAACGCTTGCTACACCCAACTAACTCTGAGGTGGTACTGTACGAAAATTATCATTTTTCAAAATGAATAGGTAAGTGATACATCACTGTAATCGTAATAAAATAAGCTGTCATTTTAGGTATGACACGATGGGTCATGGCGGTCATGGCTTCCATTCACCTTCCATTTAAAATTTGTGATGGCATACTCACAGGGACGCTGTTGTAAACGTCAAAAATATAATTCATATATCAATCTGCGTCTCTTTTAAATTAAAACTAGAAGTGGTTTTGAAAACGTTTGAATTCCTTCGTTTTTAAAAAATCATCCCGTCTACAATTATTTTGCGGTAGTAGGTACCTACCTCTGCTTAATAAATGTGACGTTCCAGAGATGCTATGAAGTTTTTGTGTATTTGTTTGTGCTTCTTCAGTTAGCTATGTGTAAGAGTAGGAAAGTTGGAAATTCGGTTGTATAACTTTCTTCGAAGTGATGAGTCATTAGTAAATATTGATAAGCTGTAATAGCAAAGTGTAGCAAATTAAAATTGTAGTTATTCCAGTAGGTGTTGACTCTTAATTAAGGTTATTGTTATTATTACTTTCTAAATATAATAAAGCCAAAATTATCTTGCATTACTCAACTTCGCGTATCAAGTTGAAACAGTCTATTGCGTATGCTTTAAATACTGTTAATTCCTAATATCACATTGAGTGGGATTCGCAATTGATAAGAGTATAACCTACGTACAGATTCATGATCGAAATATATTACTCAGTAGATACGTGACAATTTAATTTACTTATTCCAGACATTTTCAACAAAGAACACGCTACGTACCTAGTAATTATTCTGTTTTTCAATTACCGTAGGTAAGAAAGTTATAATTTCGGTTAGTTTAATTAAGTAAACGGAACCTGCCTACACTTACTATAAAATCCAATCCTTGTGAAGCGATTTACTAATAAATTTTTTAATTGGCTCGCGTAAACCAATGGGAGTTGCACTCTTATCAACAACGTATGAGTAGTATGCGACAGCATAGAAACAGTCAGTCATGCAATTTAAAACTAAGCGGAGAGTGTAATTAGGGGTGTACAATGATAGTCATTTCTACTTCGTTAGTAGCTTTCGTTGGTATCGAACCGCAAAATTATTAACTTTGCTTAAATTGTTCTCATCTATTCGTTAAAAAATTATGTTTTGCATTAAAAATATGTGTCTAGGTATATACACCGACCAAAGATATTTTAAGACTTGCAATAGATTTCCAAACATATAATACCTGCATTAAAGTATAAGGGTGCGGCGCTAGAAAGTCTATTAAACGGGTATTATACAATTCACATAATTACCATCCCAAGCATTTTTACTTAGTTGTTCTAGTTTCTTAGGAGTTGTGCAATAATATCTTAATCTCCATTTACAAAAATATCCACACTTTTAGAAATATCTTAATTTAATTAATCTTAGGCTTTACTTTGTCAATATAACAAATCGCAGGACGGTTCGTAATAATGTGTAGGATATCTGTTTTATATACATATTCTAGGAGTATATTCAATTTACGAATATAATATAAAAACGTAAAATTATTTGGATAACAGGAATATTTTGAATTTGATAACTAATGTTAATTCCAATTGATGAATATATATATACCTATATACATACCTATATGATATAGTTTTGTCAATGACTCTACAATCTTAAAGAACAACATTAGAAATGGCCCAAGGAAAGAAACACATTTATATGTAGAAAGGTAATTTTTCTTCTTTCATACCACTAGAAAATACTTATGTTGTCTAATGTGAGATTCGGAACTTCTGAATGATTGTAAAGCCATTTACGTGCATCCTTGTACAATATTACAGTATAACTGCAACCATAAACATTAAGTGCTTCATTGTGTACGTACTTTTAATTTATACTAGGTACCTATACCTAGTATAAATATTAACTATGGTTAATATTTATAACATAGCGGTACTTGTACACTATATATTCTCAGCAATTTTTTCATGACCTAGCAAAATTAATTAAATTATAATAGTGTTAATAAAATACTATTAATTGTACACAAATTATACCTAGATACTTATCACCTTTGTAGCTACTATGACAGTAGATTTCTATATTAATGCATATCCCATTATTTTTTATTATTATAATTATTTATGATATCGATGAAAATCACTTAGGAGGTTAATAATAAGTGTAGGTATATTATTATTTCTTTGGAATTCCGTTTATCAATTTGTCACAAACCCTTGGATTTATGATCGTTATATTCTCACTAACTCACTGATATACCTACAGGTTTTGTACAAAAAACAAATTTTCTACTTCTTGTCATTAGTAATGATTCTGTGCTACAAGTAGATTGTGTTTATAGGCTCGAGTATCGTGTAATTAGTATCAGTATGCAAGCTTTTATAATGTTTTTTTAGTTTATAATTGAGTTATCTACACCTTTTTAAAAAATAATCCTTCTATCAAATTCTAGTTGTTTGTTGTGCTCTCAAAAAACAAAATATGTTGTTTGTTTTATATAAATTAGAAAATCTTAGATTTTTTACTATCTGTGACAACTACATTGTCCAGAACTATGGACCTTTTTATTTTTTATATCTTTATAACATGTTTTTAATAACATGCAAATCTCTAGGTTTGTAAAAAATGATGAGTAAATGGTTATTTAAAAAATCCGTTTATATATTCGACATTGCGAGAAAATGCTACTATGGTTAAAAAAATACAAACACATATGCACAAAATATTAGTCATGGGTCCTTGGAATAGTAAAGTGAAAATTACCGCTGGCAAAGTGTTCCTTTTGCCTTTAATTGTTAATTCACAGTTGCACTCTTTAGAGAAACAACTGAATAAAAATTCTCTTCAAGTATACGAAATACTAGAATAAATGAATAAATTTTAGAGTTTTCAGAGTAAATATAAACATTGCGTGTAGAAATTTTTATGATCTACATTTATTTTAGCAGATATGCACTTTTCTGCAAAGATTAATAGTAGTGTGATTATGCATAAATAATAAATTTTATTATAGGTACCTCCTTTTATTAGTAAATATCCTGAATCTGCAAGTTAATATGTACATAACTTTCCATTCCGATTAGTAAAATAATTTACGTAGTAGAGAAAATGAAAAGGTACACTCATGGAAAGTAAGAATTGGACAGTTTCCATATAACGATGTATTGATAGTGTCCAATCGTTCCATTCCATGAGTGTACGTTCTGTGCCTGCCTGTGAGTAAATTTAGGCTATCATGTCATAACATGAACTCTAAAATAAGTATATAGGTATAGATATTTTATATACAGTTAATTTCCAGTGTTTTTATTTTCATTTTGTGTTGTGCCAGTGGTATTTGTATACCAAATGTTGTAATATTGGCAAATAAAGAAAATGCAAACGTAAATGATAAGATATGCATACACAGAGCAAAAGCTCTTTACAATAAAAAAGTATATTGGAGCCCTACAACCGATTTCAATTAGTTATTATGTCAGTTTTGAGTTATTTATATCTAGCAGCAGAAATTCTAAAATAATTACGTAATGTTATATGCACGATATGCCTAGTTAAACAACTGTACATTGCTTTCATTTAATACCAAAGCCGACATAACCTCTTTTAGATATGCAACCCATTTAACAGTATGATAATGCATATTTAAAAATAAAATTCCCCCAGAAATTTTTATGTACATATATTGACATTTAAAGTTTTACAGATTATTAACGAATCAACGAAACGGCAATTAACGAAAATGCAGGAATAAAATAAAAATGACAACAACGAGGCAAACAGAGGCGTATAAAACTGTCAAATATTTGCCTTGCAACTGTCAAGTTAGACCGGCTATACTGCATAGGAATATTATTTGTTTTACTAACATATTATTTACGTCATCGTACGCCATAGATCACGTGGGTTTTGATTCTAAATGAAAACTCTATACATTAGTTTGATCTTGCAATTATCTGATAAAATTATTGTAACACTAATATACGCGTACAACAGCCTATTACAATTTCATTATCATGTGCTCATAATTATTCTACAATTCACACTGAATATTTATTTATTATTTAATTATGTAGGTAACTATTATGTAGGCATGATAGTAGCAACATATATACGAATTTGAGAAGACTTTCTAGATGGAATATATTTACCGTACATTGTAAGGAATTGTTTTCCAACTTTGTAGAGATATTAATAAATGAAAAGTGTTAATCCAGCTATAAATTATAGTTTTCTATTTAATTTTCTCTAACTTCATTCACAACAACTCTCCATCTGTTTCTGTCCCTCACTCTGCTCCTTCAGTCGTACACTCCCACTCTCCTGACATCAGTCACAACGACATCCAACCATCTCTTTCTTGGACTTCTCTTTTCTTCTTTTCCCTGCTACTTACTTCAGAAATTTCCTCCCATATGTTTGCTCCGACATCCGACAGACGTGTCCAAGCCAGCTCCCTTTTTGGGCTTTTACGTAGGCTGCTACAGCTGATCTTCCAAAAATCCTCTGTATGTTTGCACTTGTTCTGCGTCTGCATCCGTTATTTTCAATTTCTACTCTCTCCAATTTTTTCCGTAGCATCCGTCTTCCCCATATTTCCAATTTATCCTCCATCTGTTTTGTCACTATCCACAGTTCACTACTGCGGATCTTACAATTGTTTTGTAGAAGCACAATTCGCAGCTGTAGAGATTATTTTGGATTTGAATAATATGTTATTATCAACTAACGCTCTCCTCCCTTTTGGTATTCGTTACTGGATGTTCGGGCTCTCATAATGTTTTTGTGAGTCCGAGGTATTCGAAATTGTTTACCTTTTTTCCGTCTTGATGGTAACGACTATACCGTTCGTGGTATTTAACCCATATCCATATATTTTGCTTTATATATGCTCGTAACTATCTGAGAACGCCATTGATAACTTATACCATTAGTCTCAGTAAGTCTCCCCTCGGTATTGCTTCTAGAATACTTTCCAGTTATATTTTTCAGTTAGCTATCTATCTATCCGTATTTTATTATTTGTCCTCGTTAGGATCAACTCTACCAGGTTAATAAGTTTAGCTGGCACGCCAAGTCTTCCTAGTCAACGAACTAGGTTTCGTTCACAACTGTTCTGCTGAATCACTTTAATGAAAAAATTTGGTCTGCAGTGTCTCGTCCTTCCTTAAAACACCGTTTGATAGCCACGGATGGCCTGATTTCGCTACGCAAATAAGACGAGACAATAATTTATATGATACTTCCAGCAATGCCATTCTCTGATAATTTTCCATTCGGCATCTATAATTCTTTCTGTATATAGGGCATACTATGGCGTTATGCCCAGCCAAAGGCATTTGTTCACTTTCCCTCACGTTAATGAGGTTTCGGACTCTGCTTGTGTCCCTGTCGACCGCATTTTCGTACTTTCGCTAAAATCCGATTTTCACCTGCACCTTTATTGTTTTTTAGTTTATTTATTTCTGCTATTATCTCCATTTCCTTTGGCCTCTTAATTATAACGGTTTCTTCCTTCCTTTAATTCAAAGTCTCCTCCTGCCTCCCACTCCCCTTGTTCGCCTTCATCCCTAAACATTTTCTCGAAATGTTCTTCTATTCTCTTTAGTTCATCTCCAGTATTTCTTATTATGAATAAGCGTAACGTTGATTCTGTATTCTCTGTATTTTTTTCACTTTTAAATATAAAAATGTTAAGTAAAAACTGTACTTTCCTAAAAATGTATGTTTATCCAATTCGGTGAATACAGTTTAGAATGTTCAGAAAACTAGTTTACAAACTACAACTTCATGTAGGTTGAAGAATATAATATTCTCCTTGAGACGGTACCTATTTTGTAACAGATATCATTTCCACGTGTGTATTATATTAGTTAATAATAATTATATATAATTAATCGCTCTAAATTTAATGGAACAACATTGTGTAAAAATTGAAACCGCGCATTAATGGAGATTATTAAAATACAAATAATTGTGTGCAACTTTCTGTTCTGAATAGCACAAATTATGTAAATGACGATGTTGACGAGGTTCACAAAAATATGGCCTTGCCTTGTTCCTTGATATAATGTATGCACGATGAGAATACCATGTGTTGTAGTAGCAAATCGTTCCAATAAAATTTCTTTCAAATACACATTTACTTATGTACAATGATCGTACATCCCGTTACTTTATAACTTTTTAATGCGCCTTATTATGTAAATCACAAACTTTTATGAAAATCTCAGATTCCTTTATAATAATAAATTTTATCAAGGTCGTAATCGTTTATAATCACGTTAAATATGAATATTGCTATTGCTTATTGCATAAAATATCTGCGGTATTAACCAAACTACTATTATTTAACACAAATTGTGTCGAATTATAACGAGACGATGGCGTCAAAATAGAAGCGAAGGTATTATTATGACAAATAATGTCGCATAGGTTAAAAAGTATATATGTTTATGTATGTTTGAAGATATGATTAAACATATTTGATGATAATAAAAACTAAGTTATTTTGACTCATTAATATATAGATATGTATCATTAAATCATTTATTTATTACTTAATTATTCTAATGTAAATAATTAATAAAAAAGTGTAGATATAGGGACTTCTTATTTCTGATGTAGTATGTAATTTTCTAAGAAAATAAGCCACCATTCTAATTAAGCGGCTGTTCAAATAATAAGAATTTTTGTCACTTTTGGTTCAACTATACATAGATATGTATAATGTTGGGCGACGATTTTTATGCCTTTGGTACTGAACTTCGTACTTCGTTCTGCCCACAAAGCATTATTTTCTGACACTACACTTATTAGCAGAACCAGCTGTAACTTTAATAATTCTTCTGTTCCAGTACTTTGTAATCCATAAAGACTTGTACATAAAAGCTTGTAATAAAAACACTTTTTTAAAGGTTTTCACTTGTACATTACAATTTAGATTTTTTAGGTTATGGATGTTTAAAGAGGACGATAAGTCTTGGAATTTATATTTGTAAATGTATGACTTTAATTGCATATGCATTAAAATCTATGCTACAAGACGTAAAAAATACGGAATTAACTAGCTTTATTTGCAATTTTAAATTATACATTGACTAATAAATAAAACATTACACCCAGTTAATTAATAAGGATATATTATTGTGACATGATCACTGGGCAGTAATTAACTGGTTTATTTCTTCTACTGCGTGAGTGTAGACAAACGTTATATAAATCTAAAATGAATCACTATAATTCCTCAATCAGATTTTATTAAATTTAAAATAGATAAATGTGGTATGCTAACGAAAACCTTGATTCTATGTAAATAGTTACAATAAAACAAATTCTTTAAATACTGCCATAAAACATCTAATTACTATTTAAATTTCTTACCGTTTATGATAAAAGCAGTCAACGAATATAAAAATTGCTACTAGAATTTTAGATGCTGGAATAATGATTTTGGATTGCATGTGTCTTTTAACAACTTAGTACATTACGTATGTATATGTATGAATGTCCATTTGCTTGTAACTATTACGGCCTTGCAAAAGTGTAATGTTTATGGCTACTTATTATATAGGCTTGATATACAGCTAAGAAATGATATTAACAGAATTAATAATTAGTGACTACATTACTTTTTCTGCATATATTTACTTTAAGGAAACTTCCATTTGTAACTTGAACTTCAGTAGGTTTTTTTTTGTTTTAAACGTGTACGGCTTACGGATTCAATACTTATATTAGAGGTACTATTTTGACTATACAAATAACTTTATTTAAGTACATACAACGTTATCATAAAGTAAGGAATATAACGGGTCTTCTAAGAGGGACCTTCGAACTTTGACTGTTGGTAGCGGCCATATTTTTGAAGCTACATTTGTCAGATTGACCGTGATCTATTCAGTTTGTTTTTCCAAATTACCATGGACGGATAGAGCGTTCAACAACACGTGCAACATTGTTGTATCAAAATGGGGTATTTTATTCGGGCAACGTTCCACGTGCTTCGACCATTTTACGGTCGTCGTAATCACCCTACCGCCAGGACTATTCGCAGTGAGGTAGATAAACTTGAGGTTACTGGTTCAGTAAACAAGGAAGCAACACCCGTACGACGAAGAAACGCAAGATCTGCCGAAACATGGCCGCTGTCCGTAAGAGTGTACAGGAGAATCCGAAGCGTCACTCACAGGAACTTGGCCTTTCGTAGACCACGACTTGGCGAATTTTGCGTCGTGACATGGGCCTACGCCTGTACAAAATTCAACTGACACAGAAACTGAAGGTAAATGATTATAGACAACGACGTGTGTTCGCTGATTCGGCCCTGGAGCAGTTGGAAGCTGATCCTAATTTTCAACAAAAAATCATCTGCAGTGGTGAGGCCCATTTCTGCATGAATGGGTATGTCAAGCAACAAAATTGTCGAATTTGGAATGATACCAATCCACGTGAGATCCAAGAGTGTCCAATACGTTCCGAAAAAGTCACTGTTTGGTGTGGATTTTGTGCTAGCGGAGGTGCGATTTGACCTCGTTAGACTGTTTCTTGTGAGGTTTTCTTAAGTCGCTGGTCTATGAGAATAATTCACAAACCTCAGCGGCAGTCCAAGTCAACATAACTCAAGCCATCGGTCAAATTCAGCCTGAAATGCATAAGAGTCATGAAAAATTGGATATCCCGGATGCGCGCCACCCAGCGAAGCCGAGGCGGACAAGTGCCCGATGTTATATTCCATACATAATGGCATCGATAGGTCTTTTAAACAAATAATAAATTTCGATGATATCTCACACGCACTGTGTTTTATTTAAATTTAAAGATAGGAAAGGCTTAATGAAAGACCCTTTATTTTAAATTACTTTTTAACAAATTTAGTTTTAATAACAAAAAATAAACGAAATCTAATTGCTTAAGGAATGAAGTTTTACTATATGTATGGAAAATACTGCTGATTGCGAAGATTTTGCACGAGAATGCGTTTGACAAAAATTCGAAAGAATAGGTCAATTGACCTACCAAGATCAAGGATTAGTGACGTCCTGAGGTAATCCACTAGCAATCAGTAGTCCGAATGCGGTATTCAAGTGATTGCAAGTGTTGTATACCACGGTTGGAAAATTTTACGTAAAATTCTAAAAATGTATCCATATAAACTGAAAATTCTGTTTGAATTAAAGAGGAGATAGATTTGGCTACTAGGTACAATTTTTCTTTGCTAGTGATGGCTCAGAAAAATTGAAACCGAATCATTATCCCGTATTTTATGGACAGATGAGGTAAATTTTACTCTGAATGGTGGAAATCGTTCATGAGGGTCTTCATTACAAGAAAGTCACAATTTGATGCGGTTTTACAGCTAATTTCATCATTGGTCCATATTTCTACGAGAATATTCAGAATAGAGAGGCTGCATCTGGTGAACGATACATGCAAATGTAAAGAGATAATGTTATTTCACAGCTGCAAAACGAGCGCTATGGAATTGAAAACAGCATTTTATACAAAATGAAGCAGCCCCGCACATTTTCCGACCAGTCAAAGAATTATTAACCAACGTTTTTTTAATATCCTATTAAGCAGATATTTCAAAATTCATAGCCCACAAGATCACCTGATCTTAAGCCTGCGAATTACCGGCTGTGGGATCATTTAAAAACTTTAGTGTTTAGAAGACGGCCAACAATGCTACAAGGATTAAAAGACAATGTTACAGAACAAATTGGTGCAATTCAACCAGAAATATTACAGAATGCTGTGTAAAATTTGGAGGAAAGATTGGTAAGCTTAGAACAACAAAATGGAGGCCATATTGAGCAATTGCCGTAACTGGTTTTGGGAATACTAAATCCCATTTATATGACATTGTTTATATTAATACTGGCATACTTGCTTTACCGCAAGTTAGATGGTTAGTTTCATTAAGTTCAAGCAAGTTGTAGTTCTTCAAGGCTAGTGATATTAGCTCAATATCAGTAATAGCATTAGTTATAGGTAATAAAATATTTCAATATTTGTAAACGAACCACGTCTGCTTCAAAGTTCCCTCAATTAGATAACAATAGGGCCTTAAAACAACACAGTATGATATAAGTAACTACGTCATAATTGTAATCATATATCGCTCATAACACAAGCTTAGGTCCTCAGTGGAGCAGGATTTCGTTTTTGACACAACGTTTACAATATTTTTGTTTGGTAATCAAACATATAATGATTATTAATTATTAAATTGAGCTACTTGCTTCTCAAAAGGACACTTGATATAGGTGTGTTTTGAGACATAGTTTAAGCCCTTTAAGGGCATGTTGTACGATCGAAATAAGGTTAATAGTCATAATAAACAACTAAAGAATATGTTCAAAATGACGTCCTTCCATTTCGACACAGGATCTACATCTTTTTTCAAAGGAACCGCGCACTCTTTCAAAAAGGAAAGGTTTTTCTCGAATTAATTAGCAACAGCGTTCTATTCATTGGGGCAACTCTGGAAGATCGTTTACCAGATGTTTAGAGAGAAACGTTCCTAGTGTCTGGCATCAACGGTATCATGAGGATTCTTGTCACACCAAACGTGATTGGCGTTGAAATTAAACATTCTATTTTTAGTAAAACTAGCTTCATCAGTGAAAAGAATGTTATCAGCGAAATCTGGCCGATCAACAGCTGTTCGCAAAAACCACTCACAGAAAGTCCTTCTCGCTTGATAATCCGGATCAGTAAGGGCTTGGACCCGTTATACAATTTAAGTTAACTATCAGCAACCAGATCTGTTTAGATAAGAATTATGTCAGTATATGTATTTTCTTACTTAACGGATCATCCCATTCTATTGTCCCAATTTTATATTCCCAACGCAAATGCTCACGGCCTCTAAGCGCTGGGTTTTATGCAACTTGTGAATGCGGCACTCTCAGTCTTGCAAAGCAAAACTGCATTCCCACTTAAGCTCCTCACTGTACTAGGTAGTAGCGGGCACTATACTTACAGCATTGGAACAAGGTGTGTTCTGCGGTGTCGACCTATAAATACGTTTATCTGTGGAGTTCTTTCCAAATAGCTTTGCATAGAAGCGGAAGGAACATGTGCTGTCAGTGTTTGAATTAGGAAGGTTCAATTCGCAATTTTTACATTTCATGCAGTCGTGTAAATTGTTTATTAGGCATTCCGACCATTGTGCTTTTTCCTTCTTTCTCTCTCCCACATATTTTGCCAATTACGTTAAGAGATTGTCTTAGCTAATTTCGCAACTACATTGTGCTTCTCAATCTATGCTCGTAGGTGAACTTTTACTCTTATTCCATAAGAATTATTGGTGTCGTTCGTGTCATAATTTGTAAGGGTACCAAAGACACTGTTCTGTCGGCCGTTGCTATATGAAGAAGTACGTTTCTCCAGGTTCTATCGATAGTCATTCGCTGTTTTTGCCTTCTTGTTACATGAAACTATATGGAAACTCCATATAAGATATGGTGTCCATGGCTCCGCTCAATACCGCCCTATTATAATTTAATCATAATTTTGCTGATCTTCGCTGTTTGTTTCTCTGCTTTGGCTGCTACTTTTCCTATGTGTGGTCCAAAAGAACCCTTTCTATCGATGGTAATACTTAAGTAGTTGAGCATTGTCACCGGGGTTAACTTTATTCCTTCTAGTAAAAATGTCATGTGGTCTCTCCTCTTTCTGCCTATGATGATGATGGCTTCTGTTTTGTCCGGCGCAGGTGACAGTCCATGACTTTTCTTCCTGTCGCTTATTAGTGCTAGGCGCATGTTAATGTTCTGTATCAATGTATATTCGTCATCAAACAATACTTACTGCATTGTCGGCATAGTGTAGCACCCAGTACAAATTTGTTTCTCTCTACTGCTACTAGCCTGTCAACAGGTAGCTCGGTACAACTTAAAGATCCCTCTATTATGTAAAATGTGTTATTTTTGGCACTAATTCATGTACTTACAACCATGTATTTCAATATATTGATAGCTAACCTCTGAAGACTACAATTTAACTGACAAATAAGTTTGTTTATGTTTAGTATATTAGATAGTGTTTGGCGACGACAGAAGAAAAATTCAACTATGGTAGCATTTATGTCTCAACCAAGATGATTTCTTTATAAATTTAATTTAGTGTTTGCAATACATACTTTACAAATATTTATTGTACCAAAATATACGCTAGAAATACATAATACGTATTTACTAGATGCCTTGCATCCGTGTCTAATCCTTCGCAGTCATGGCAACAGGATGCGAGCCACTCCTTTTTTCATTCTAGAATCTAAAATCTTCCATGCATAGCCTATATAAAATATTTTTTGCATTCTTAGTAGAAACAGTTCTACTTATTGTTCTAAATTTTTAGACTACCTTCAATAAAATATTTTATATTGAAAACTAAATCTTTTCAATTATATTTCTATGTAGAATCACAAACTATACACATACATACATGCATAGGTTTTCATTATACGTATTACATAACAAAGACTACAATATGTAACATCAATTGACTTCTAAATATTATACAGCAGCAATATAACTTTAGAATGGTATCATATTGCAAAATCAATTTAAATAAACTTGTATTGCTGTGACAGGCAAGAAACACGGGAACGTTCATTATTATCATGTTATCCATAAAAGGCACGAAATAGTATTTATTCAATAAGCTCTTTGTTCACAAGGCATATATTTGATCTTTTTGCAGGCGCTTTATTAAATTTGCTATCTTGGAATGCACGATTGATCCAATACTTAACGGTGAAATAATATACATACATATACCGGTCGTTTTGAGAAATAGGATAAATAAAGCCGGGAAGAGGTAAGGGGTATGAAAATTCGCTAAGAAGTGGGGACGCGTATGAGTCTATGAACGGTGTGCTCTGCAATATTGGTGGGGACGTAGCTCCCTTCACCTCCTCTCCGCATTAAATGTCCTATGACTCAAAACGACCGGTATATGTAAGTATATAAATTACCTGGATATATAAAGTTTCCCGATACATTTAGTAGATATTTCTACAGTTGTTTGAGAATTTGACTATGCAAGTTTTCCCATATAACCTTGCGTATTCATTGCAACTAGCAGTACACTTATATACAAGAAACAATTGATTCTTATATATTTTTTATTAACGTTACATTCCTACTATTTAATTTTAAGTACTTATTGAAATATTTTTAATGCAATGCGTATACGCATCTACATACAGTACTGGACAGATTCAAGTTAACGCCAGTTAATTACTGGCGTGTTACAGACATACATATAAAAATACTACACTACGCCTAAAAACATCAATAAAATATAAATTAATATTGTTTGTTGCTTCCGTTGTTTTCAATCACAGCATATATCCGTTATAGCCGTGGACAGCATCCAGAGTGTCCATCAAGAATCGCCCAGACGCTACTCTAAAAGTTGAACATTTGCATTGGCAAAGTATTGTATAGCAACCTTGCTTTTATGCTTTGGGTTGTTATGTATCTAGAGTGCAGATAAATTTGTCCAGACCCATTTTATTAACGTAATCTTGTAGATTTTTCTGTAAGAGCGTAACGTAGGCTGAAAAGCCAAATTTCCTCCAGTTACGACTAATTATCGTACACCACGTGTTTGTCACATCCTTCTTCGCTCTCTAAAATTAAATAAATTTAGGGTTGTACCCTTAGCAGCTAAGAGTATGCTACAGTGTTTTGAGATTCTCGGAGAGTGCTTCTAGCCCATTTGCAGAATAAAAATGAGAACGTGATTGATGAATCATACTTTAGAGTTTTGTTGTCGTTTTGGCAGGCAATTCACCGAGAACCTCCACACCTATTGACGAGAAGACTATTGCTGCGATACGATAAAGTTACGCCGTATTTGGCCCATTTGACAAAAGCGAGAATTGAATTAATCCCGATCTAGTACCTCTCAGCTGTTTGGTCCACTCAAAAACATCTTCGCGGCAAACATTTCGAACTTCATAACAATGTTCAACTAGACACGGACAGCAGCACAAACACTTGTATGTGGGGTATTCATAAAATGGTGGGATTCGTGTATTAATGTAGATGGAAACTTCGTTGAAAAATAAAATTGTTTTTGGCGAACTATTTCTCTAATTATTATTACAATAGCTTCTGAAGTTCTGAATCGCCCCTTAGTTATACTCAATTGTCAACATCTTTCTCATCCTAATCTGGTCCTAAGATGTGTTTCGTCTGGATCGATGCTGACATCAAATTGCTTAAGAAAGATTATTCTCAGTTGAGTATTGTACACAAATCATTAAGCTCTTTGGTTTATTAATATATTGTCTTGTAAATGCAGGCCTTCCAGCTTTATTTATCTTGGTATTGAAAGGTTTCTTCCAATAGTTTTTGTTAACCTACTTAGTTTCATTTAATCTCCGTCTAATTGTGCTCGTGGATATTGACAAGTTTAGTTCATTCTTAATTTCTCTTGACGCGACGCTGCAATTGCGTGTTTTCAACATTTTTCTGCAATGAGAACATCCTCCTTGCAATTGGTTTTGCCGAGATTCACTTTGCGCTGTATCTCAGCGAATGTTTGGTGTGCTATATTTATCATATTTTTTGCGATTTTGAGATTTTTTGTTTTGCTGGCAGCTGTCGGCAACTTCAACCCTTTAGACAGTAATTTAGAATCACTTCCATAACCGACACATCTTTCTTAAAACATAAAGAGGTTATACTTTGTATGTATTGCATTCGTGACATTATTCAAAACTATTTGAACAACAAAGTATGAAAATACAGAAACATTTATGTATACCGTATTCTGGTGAAAAGTAATTACATCGGTATACGTATGTATGTATGTATATGTAAGTACATATTCAAGCTTTAGTTGCAGCACCTAAGGTTTATCAAAATTGATTTTATATAAAAAAATATTCTAGCAAAAAGTCAAATGTTACTTGCAAAGAAATAAAAAATGAAAACTGGAAGCGGTAAAATCATTCTCAGAAGCAAAAAACTATTGCGTAAAGTTATTAAGTACATAAAAAAAATAAAATATAATCGTATTTGTCTTCTTAAATTTGATTAATATTCTGGACAAAAACAGTAGCAAAACATGTATGATATATTATCAAACAATAGATACACAAAAACTAATTGTAAATCAAATTTATCTCAAAATCTGTGAATAGCCATTGTTATTTACGACAAGGATATAACCTATTTTTGAACTTCTTTCGGGTATTGCTCAATGTGGCATTCTTGATATTCTGCATTCCCAAGTAATTCTATTACGTAGATCCGGAGGTCATCCGGTCAGCTTTTTTAATAAAACAGTACCAGCTCTTTCATAGTATCTCGTTACTTTGTCGATTATATTTTCTTTTCACGGCAGTGATTATTTTTTCCAAATTAAAATATGTCCTTGTTTCAGCGCAACGTATGTATGTTATCCACTAGTGTGTTATTGGTTACACATATTGATAATTTACAGATATAGGAAGACAATACGGCATATTCAATGTAGTGTAGTTATGATTATATTCTCAAGTTTTCAAATTTAAATTGCTTCCAAAATCATAGCAACTACTGTTAGAAATTGAAAAATGCCCAATTAACTATTTTTTTTGCAAGTAATTTGCAGCATTATCATGATTTGGTAAATTTTCGCAATTATTTTGTTACTTTAGAGTTTAACATCAACCAAAAAAACCTAATTTGAGAGTTTGTCGAAAGAAATTTCGGAAAGTTGTTTCTATCATGTGTGGTATCAGGCCTATTGTTTCTTGTGCACCGCATATCATTCAAACTCTCTCATTTGCTAATATTTTACAATTTCCACTTACCAGTAAATATTTTATCCAATGAAAGATAATACAATACCTACTTAATTCGTATTTAACATATTATGCTTGCTTCAAGTTTTTTTAGTTGAATCCATTACCAGATATTGTTAGTAACAAATATACAAGTATCAAAACATGTATTCAAGGGTTATTCATAAAACAAGCAGTAAACTTCTCGAGGAAATAATTACATTTACCGCAGTACAGGTTATCTCATGAAGAAAGAGTAATTGCTTCAAGTGGAAAACGTTATTGCATCACATCCTTTTATGTTACGAAGGATTTTGTATAACGTAATAGTCTTATTGCTTCCAGATTTTAATGTAATAAAAATTTGCATTAATTATTTATGTAGGTATACGGAATATTTTCTACTTCTCTTAAAAATTAATTCAGCTACCAAAGTTGGTAGTTGCATAATAAAGTAATATGAATATATGTAATATACTATATATGAGATTAGTTTTTTCTTTAGAAAGGGAACTGCATAGAAGCAATTCATACTGATTAACTCAGTGCAAACTTAACTTAGTCCTTCATTTTAATTTGCAGATTCAGGATAGTTACTCATCGATCCGTTTTCAGTTTAATACGTTTTATACTTTATAGTTTCTTTTATTATGTCTTTTATTATCTCTAAATCGCAATATCTTTACTATTCATACACATTATTAGTTCTTATTTTCATTCAATTGTTCTTTAAAGTTATTAACAGTATTAATATTGAATATAAATATTGTATCTATGATATAAATTGACACATATTAAATTGCATCATATAGTATAAAATCAGAAAAGTAGTTTCTACTTACAGGAAAATAGTTATGAATAAGTACATATGTCTATCTATAGACATTATGGTCCACCAATAACATTTAAAAGTATTCGTCACTAAAATAGAACGAATAAACTTGTAAACATTAAAACTGTACAATTGTTGCCCAGTTTCTTAAGTGAGTATAAACTAATGACTCTTGTCAAAGTCAAGTCCGTATTTAATGTACGTCCAAGATAAAGTTTTGTACATCTAGATCCTTCGTTGGTGGCACATGTAAGATCCATTTGTCGAATATATTGTGCACAGTAGAAATTGATAAAAGTCCAGGGTTTTGAAGCGACTGTATACATACATATGTAATCACGGACTTTGGTTATGTCCGGTATCTAGCGGTACAACCTGCCCTCCTATCACGATTCCCCTTTAAGATAAAACGGACATGGTGACAGGAGCGCAGGCTGTACTGCTAGATACCGGACATAACTAAAGTCCGTGGGTGTACATATGTATGTATACTAATATAACCAAGACTGTGAGCTATTATTATTAGATTTACACCAGGAATAGGTTACTTATTCGAATTTAGACATTATATAGGCATATACAGTTTGTTGTATGTCGTATAATTATTTAGTGATTTAGACGATGCCCTAGGTACTCTTATTATAAACCAACAAAATAGTCATTTGATTAAACAGTATCCATACCGCCGACAATTCGTTTCCTCTTTTGGATATTCCTCTTCCTTTACGTTTACTTTTTTTGCGATATCTCTTTAGTGATCTCTCCAGTTGCTAGTTAGACTACTTAAGAGGTAAAATAATAGTACCTAATAATGATATATATTATGTATACAGGGTATCCGCGAAATACAAAGCATGCTTTTAAGGGATGATAGCTACAACGATTTAGAACCAAAAACATATAATAAACCTTGGGTCTATCTGTAAGCGTAAACGAGAAAAAAAATTATTTCTCATGTCACAAACTTCGATGCATACTGTACACCGACAGCTGATCCGTGCAAGATTTACCCGACGATTACAGGCGTGTGTTGCAACACATAGAGCCTTTCCTGTTATACATTTTCTCCTGTCTCTCAAAAAAGTCCTTTTTAGAACCACCAATTTATCACAAATAAAAGAAAAGAACTCAATTTTGTAGTAGCCTTTACGAAAGAGCTTAAAGCGCCATAACATAATTGCAGTCATTACATTTTTTTCATTCAATGCGACTTTCCCTCAACTTAAATTTTCATTTACCGATCGGAGGCTGCTATTAAATACGCCCTTGTCACTCTAACTTCAACATAACATCGATTTTATTGTCATAACATTATAAAAAAAACTCAAAGGTACTTTTATTTTAAAACGTATGGCCATTGACTTCGTACGATACAAGTTCAAGGTCGTATAAACAGATGATGTTTGGCTTACATCTGCCATTCTATTGAATACGAGTACACTGTGATGGAAGAGAAATGACACCACGCTTCAATTTCAAAGTATGAAATAATTCGTTTTCATCGTTGTTTTCAGTTATTTTCAACCCTAAATTTTTGATATGGATTTTTGGTTATTTAAGAAGCAATATGGATGAGTTTTCTTGTACAGTTTGACCAAATAAGGTTTTTTAGAAATAATTCTTTTTCTCGTTTACGCTTACAGATAGACCCAAGGTGTATTATATGTTTTTGTTTCTAAATCGTTGTAGCTATCATCCGTTGTAGTTATCATCCTTCCAGCCATCCTTAAAAGCATGCTTTGTATATCGCGGACACCCTGTATATACAATGTTTAAAAATGACGGGGGAATCGGTCTGTTGTGTAAAAGATGAAACAGTTATTTATTCAATAGCTGAATATTTCGTTATTTATTTATAACTTCTTCAGGAGCATGCTACAATAACTGACAGTATTTAATGAATATGGTCGTTATAACAATTGAAAGTATACAATTATCTTCTGTTTTAAATTTGCATGGGTTACATTTTAAAAGTTATTAAAATTAAATTATTAAAATAATAAAATCTAAACAAGCACTGTGTGTCTACATGTTAAAATCTGATACATTTATGAGCGTAAAATATACAGGGTTTCCCACGTAACTGTCTAGTAAGAAGATTTCGGACTTAACGAAATACTTCAGATTTGAAAATGTTGGGTTCGCAATAATTTGGTACTTACTTCCTTTCTAAAATATTCTCAAGTTTCTTGCACTTCCGGTTAACCGGACGTCGCCACGAACTTTGCTATTTTAAATGGAACATCCTATATATTATTACGTTTTTAAATTCAGCATCAAATTCTGTAGGGTACGTATCTTTAACTATTTCTAAGATATTACGACTTTTATAAAAATTTTGACATTTACCCCGTTATATTTAATTGAATAATTCTCACTTACTGTAATTACCACAGGGTTGATATTTTAAAACTGCCAAATACTAACATTGTTTCATCAAAAGGTAGTATCATTTTTCTTTATATCATACAGGG
>ML219562.1:0-19917 GCA_004785975.1 Popillia japonica | reverse complement strand
TTTTTTTGTAGCGCATCTGCAAACATTCATAAATTGAATTGTATGTCTGTTTTAAGCAGTTAGAATGTCATTACCCACAACCTGATATAACAGATGAATGCATCGACGAATTTAACAACTTGCTCGCACATAACATGTGTTTTAAATATGTTCACTCTAAAGAGTGAACCAATTTTCGTTGAGTGGTTCACAGTACAGAACTTGTAATATAGTAGGTTCATATGTTCACATTACTGGATAGTTCATATAAATGGATATTCACATTAGTGAGCGCCTACTGTATAGTGAAACAGAATGCCAGTAATCGGAATGTTTCTGCGACAGTTAGATATATAAAGGTTGATCCGTATTTTTACGAGAAAATTTAGATTAGAGAAGCTGTAACTGTAAACAGTGACTGATACCTGCAAATGTTAAGAGATTATGCTATTCCACAGCTGCCAAACGAGCACTACGGAATTGAAAACATCATTTTGGTGCAGGATGACACAACCTCGTGATTTCCCGGCCAGTCAAAGAATTATTACCCAATGTTTTTCAAGATCGTGTGTTAAGCAGACATTTCGCAAATTCATAGCCAACAAGATCACCTGATCTTAACCAATCGAATTACTAGCTATACGGTTATTTAAAAAGTGTAGTGCTTAGAAGAATACCAACAACACTGCAAGAATGAAAAGACTGGATTAAGGAGCAAATTGGTGCAATTCAACCAGAACGGTTACGAAATGCTGGAGGAAAGGTTGGTAATCTTAGAACAACAAAATTAAAGTCACATTGAGCAATTGTCGTAACTGGTTTGAGGCATACTAAATCCTATTGCTTAAGCAATTAGATTTCGTTTATTTTTTGTTATTCATTTAATTTGTTAAAAAGTTATAATAATTTAAAATGTATCCCTAACTTTCTGATAACCATATATAATAGTAGTAGTTATGTTTGCCTTAATTATGCCTTAATTACTGAGTCTTTCAGATAACATATTCAGGTGGACGCCATCTGCGACTGTAAAGTTTTGAAAAACGGCAAGCGAAATGGATATCATCATATATGTAATACATATCTACATCCGCACACCACCAAAATGCGATTCTACTCATCCCACCGATTCTTGTTTATAAATCGGTTTTACCAAAATAGTTAATAACTGGGAAAGACAAATTTTAATTCTTATTTACAAATGATTTCATGTACTATATAGGATTATTGTATTTTCTAATTTACATCGTACGTAATTCTGATATGCGAACTAAACTTCTACATCAGAATCTATTCTGGGATTTTTTATGACCATCACGCTCGTCATAGTGTAGTTGTCTTCCATGAGGTGAATAAGAATTTTTTGCAATATCTGGGAGAACTTCAAGGTTACCCAGTTAATAACACCTGCTTTTTTCGTTTCTCTCTTAATTAAAGTAACAGTTTTATGCAGAACCGCAAGTGTGGTTTAACGTTTATGCCATTAAGTTGCTAGTTAAAAATGTAAACCGTTTGTAGTAAAAATTATAATAATAATCAAAATTTAAAAGTTTGCAGGGAAGAACATTGTGAAACCGAAAGTTATTAAACTGTACGCCTTACCTCTCTAGATATACTGCGGAGGTGTATATTGAATAGCTGCAGGCTAAACAGGCGCGTCTGCCAAATAGGACCGGTTTTTAAATGTATTACAATCAATCTAGTAATTCTAGTTTATCTCCAGGCATCGTTTGATTTGAAATACGTTTCTTTAATATGTTGAAGGACAATCGGCTCATTTATGCAAATTGATTGTAACATATTATTTTTACTTTTAGTTAACGGGAACCATCACGTTCGTTATGTAATATACAGAAATATTTTACATTTTCGTTTTAATACCCACTGACATAATTCATAAGATACAGGATTTTAGCTTAAGTATAACTGTTTACCACAATGAAATTAATTCTTTCTAAAATTCGATTTAACATAAATTTCTTGTTTTCCATTTTGTCGGTGACATTAATGATAACGAGAATTTATGCTTTTCGCTGTGAAGGCTGTTAGGTATACATTAGGTACATTATATCCTAATTCAATATTGATATATTAGAAGATACAGTAAAAGCCTTGTATTTTTTACTTTATAAATTCTAAAAACACGTTTGTTCTACAAGGAAAACTGTAGCGTTAATCATCTAGCACATTGTTGAAATTTTATTCATTATGCTTTCATTCTGTGCTGAAACACTATTAATCTAATGAGAAATTTATTCCTCGAAGTAGATTACCGTTACCTTCACGTATTGATTGTCAGTCTATAAATGTTCATTATCAACTGAGTTGATTACAATCACATATCTCAGTATTATATTACAGAAAGCGACAGTTAGATTGAAAGCATCTTTATATTTGACTAAACAAGTAATAGTTCGAAGATGCAAGGTCAGGACAGTACGGAGAATGCTCCAATACTTGAAAGTTCAATTCCTGAAGTGTTCGTACTCGTACACACAATGTAGGCAATAGTATGAGGATGGGCATTGTTGTGCAACAACACAACGCCTTTCGACAGTAGTCCTTGGCGTTTCTATCGAATTACAGGCTTTAACTCATCCATGCATCACCTTATCTTAACAACCACTATTTATTTAGTTTAAATTTGTTTTGTAAATAGTGAGAAATATGTACTGTTACTGCTTGGCTCTAAAACAATGAATTAACTCCCTGCTAATTAAATAAATGACCTCTATTACGGAAAGTCTACCAAAGAGGTCGGTAGTTAACCCACAATAAATGATTTGCTGTAAATCAATATGTGTATTTACTCTATTTATGATACATTATGTATATTGCTACGAAAATTTTTAGCAAACTACTACTTTTGATTTCAACAAACGCTCACAACTTCCTATGTATTTGTAGCTTTCTGGCCACTTTGTCAATTAAATTAAAGAAATGTTGAAAGCTTGCTTCAAAGGTATGTGCTTTATCAAGTACTGTTAGTTAACTGTCGATCGAATCTTCTTGATTGGAGTTAATGATGCAGCCCTCAAACTAAATTGAAAATTAATGGTTACCTATTTGCAAATATTCAAAATGATCACTACTACTTTTGACAAAGGTTAAACATATTCAAAATTGAATTGTTACTGTTACGTTGGAATTTATTATAGACAAATTTCTAAAGGCCCGTACTGTTATACCAGCAGTAGCAAACATTACGTTTAGCAACCCTTCTACTCCTCCACTTTGTCTTTATCTAGTATATCATCCATCATCTTGTTTCTGCTTACATACCTTATAAATTTAATCTGCCAAATTATTTCTCTATATGTGTGTACAGAATATTAGGCTACTATTGTATATACATATATATGTATGTAGTAAAACGCAGTCCAAAAATTAGAAAAAGTAATAAGTATTTCAATAGTAATAAAGCCGCCGCTATTAACATACATATGTATATTGTATTCATGCAACACGTTAACATCCCATTTAATTTTGCTCGTCGGTTAGTATGCGGAACTTTCTGTTTATGCCATATATAACTACAATAGTAAACAATACGTACGCCGTACTATTATTACAAAGATGGGAGGCTGTGTATCAACAAAGATTCCGTTACTTTCCATATAAAACTGCATCATTTACGTAATAAGTATATGTATAAAGCCATGAATATTTATGAAAATACAAACGATTACGCAAGAGAACAGGATCGAGTGTGTGTGTGTGTGTGTGTTTATATGTAATTGATGAGTATCGTATACTATTCAAATCATTGTAAAAATGCATCGTTCAATTTATCAGAAAATTAAAATATACTATTACCTGTACGTAATACTGCTAATTAACGTTGAAACAAGCATCTTTTTTAATCACCTTCCATCTCAGTACCTACACATAAAAATATTAACAGAGTAATAATACGCCAATAAGCAAATGCTATCGGTAAAAGTGCAAAGATGTTTATAGTCGCTGGAATCTACCTAATATGATTTTAAATATCTGTAATTGTTTTTACATTGTTTAATACATTTGAAAAGTGATGAAATGTGTAATAGTAATAGCTGTTCCCACGTTCTCTTTAAAATCCGTGAAGTCTTAAGGCTACTCAGTAGATAATAAAATCGTATATCAAAAGATAACTCATATATTACTACCTAATTACAAACATAGCTGAAGCAAATATGTGATGTTCAATAAATTAGACGTTATATAACGTAATAAAATTTAAATAACGAAGGTATATGCTGTATTCAAGTTCAGGCACTTACCTTTAAGTACAGTAATTTATTTCATTTGCTTAATATATTCTCATAATAATCAAGACCAGAAGAAATTCATTGGAAACTGATATTGGTATCCGCTGTTCATCCCATACTTCAATCATACATCTTCGCCTAAACTTTATAATGTAAGAACTTTTACTTGCACTTGCATTAGCTCGTAAAGGAAAAGGAATATTATACAGAGGTATTGTTGCGGATTGTACATGATTTGAATGTAAAAAGATTTAGAAACATTTTAGTGGAACATAATAATAAGAATAATTTTTATCTAGGGATTGTATGTATACTAAGTAAAATGTTACTTATCTTGTCATGTATTTTAAATTTTTAATGGTCCATTTGCATTAAAATAAAGTTGAAACAAATACATGTTAGAGATCAGAAACACTGTATGAACTGTTTTTGCGTAATTCTATGCGAAAGAAAATCTAATTAGATTCTATTCTACCTTCCTCAAGTACTTCCAACTGTCCTTGGGCTTTTCTTCCAAAAAAGATTATTTCGCGACTATGTAGTAAAGGAAACATTTGCTTTGCCGCTGATTATAAAATGACCATGGCAAAAATGAGTTTTGCTTCCACTAAGTTTGTAATAATTGGAGCATAGTGCAAAGATCCTGCATTATTAACTGGTCTTCGTTTGAAAACAGTTGAAGGTGAATAGGTGAAGTTTTGTATAGATATTACGCGTCTATTTTTTTTAACTGCTTGGTTTAATTTTTGGTTCTATGTAACATCAGTTCGAACAAGCTGAATATTTATGTTTGAACAATCAGGGCGAGCTTTTTCAATATGCTTCATATCTGTTACTGCGCCAAGCTGGTGGGATGGTGGCATCGATACAACCTTCATACCAATGCCAGTAAATATTACGTTGTATCTTACACACGTACAACATCCCCTTTCATCTTCTGTTCTGATATGGAAGACTTCTTTCTAGAAAGAAAATCTATTATTACTTATTTGGGTATATTGTTTGATGCCAGCTTTTCCTTTACACTTCGTTAATGTTTGTTCTGAATCGTCGAAAGCTTTGGGTATCGTAATACGTAACCCCAGGCTTTTCCAAGATTATTTTATTAACACAATATACTACTCTTTCGTTCTTTCTAAACTCCAATATACTGCCCTAATCTGGTATCCTATTATACGCTAGTGAAGTTGATCATATACACCGCAAATTTTTTAAATTCCTTTCTTACAAATTGGACAGTGTTTATCATCTAGAGATGTTTCTTCTACTGGCCTATTAGCGTGTCATGATATGTCTTCCTTAACATCGTATTCCTTTAAGAACTCAGTGGTGTTATCGTTTACCGATAGCTAGAACCAATTGCTTGCGAAGAACTCTAATTTCTATTATACGCTGTATTGGTAATACATAAGTCGTAATATAATATTTCTACTTACATTTTTTCTTAGTTAACCGTCGTAATGCCTATTATACTAAACTTAATTTTGTATTTATGTGCAACTTTCTTTTTTGTTGCCTTACGTTGGCATTCATCAATTTGAATTGTGTTTTTTATTTATTTTTGTCCTGTTTTTGGGTTGTACCTGTTTGGACAATAAAGTTATATTATTATTAATATTATTATATTCACAAGTGGACGTTTTCCTACGAAATAATGTTTTCCTAAATATGTGCTAGAATTACAGGAATCTGTCGACTACTTCTCGCCATGTATACTTGAAAGGTATCCTTATAAAAATAATGGTTTATGTATTTCATATATTTATACGTTTCACTAACGCACATACATCAAAATATAAAGCTATTTTTTAATAACCTTGGTATAAATTCTTAAGCCTTACGCAAATTCCGTTAATGGAAACTGCATTTGTAATAATATTCATTTAAAAATAAAACTATGTAGGTATAGTATTCCGATATACGCGGATAATATTAATAACTTCCGATAAGTTATTGAAGCATTAATTACTACTGATAAAATTACACGTATTGTAATTATTCCGTTATATGAAATTGTATTAGATAAGACTAATTGAGAGAATTTACAAAAATCTTTAACATTTATTACAAAAATATATCTACGTATGGGTACGTATACATATGTGCAATGCATACATATAATATATCTATCTATAATATCAGTAATTTACTATATATCCTCTAACATACGACTTAGTGGTTTTAATAAATTGACCTAATTCAATAAGATAACCTACATTGCGAACAGGTTTTTTCGTATATGTGATGTAAGCATGCATCAAGCTTCTTGCCTAAGAATCAATGATGCAGACGAAATCATTTTATGATTGCTATAAGTGATTTGAGGTGAAAGTTTAAAATTTTTCCACTATAAAATATACTTGAATGTGTAAAATTATCATTTGTAACTTATTTCATAATCTGTGTAGTGTGTAATACTCACTAATACAGTATACTCACTAATGTATGTTAATTTTGTAAAATCTTCATCGCTCTTATGCAATATACCTTCGTTTTATGATTTTACGTTTTTCTTCACTCGTAAGAATGCAATAAGATATAATGTTAGAGTACACAATAAAAATTTATGAAACATGCACTTGTTTAAATAAGTTAGAGATATTATATAACGTTTAATACGCTAATTTTATATATTGCAATTAAAATGCTTACTTCTTAAAGACTATAAAATATGTGTGTTTTATACCAATGCGTATGAGTACTCAAAATTAAAGTTGCTATCTTACAAACATTGAACAAAAACCTATTTCACACACCCGAAACGGATATTTAGCAATTTACACACAATTATCTTGATCAAGCTACAGGTGTTCTATATTTATACATCCGCAATACCTGTATGTAAACATTCTTCTATCATTTAAACTCAAATGTAAATGTGTGTGTTTTGTTCCATTTCATTTCAGTAATATACAAACCGGGTATGTACTTGGATGATTTTGGGAAAATATAAGGGAATCTGAATTTCCGGAATGTCTGAGCGACTGGATTTTTGAACTGCTAATCATCTAACCAGTTTGTTCAAATAAATTTCCATTGCCTTAATCACATTTTGGCGACTACATTACATGTACTGTTTCTGTTTAACCACAAATGTCTTTATTCTACGAAAGCATGATTCTACGAAATCAATTAAAAGCAACTAAGTAACAGTTTGTGTAAATTATGTTATAATAAAGTAACAAATTAGGAAAACAATTACTGTACATACACATACCAATTAAACGGAAACTCGGGGAATATTGGATAGATGGCTATTAGTATTATGAATAGCAAAAAATGAAAAATTGAATGAGATAACAATTGCTTTCTAGTTATTAAGTTAAAATGTTCACTGTGTCTTCTCATACAAGATATAATTATGAAGTTTGTTTACTTATACATACATTGACACATACATTTTCACTATCTACGTTTTCGTTTCACTACTATGGTAAGATTTAAAATCTTGTAAAGTGCAAGGGAATCTAGAATAAAATATGGTGCATTATAATAGTTTTTAACGTTAAGTTTCTGTAATGCATTTATTACTGAAGGGCGATAATACTAGCGTAATTACCATATTTATTATCAATATTAACATAAAGTACAAATTACTATATGTACGATTGCTATTTTGTTTTTTGTACTACTATACTCTGAACCAACACTCCTATTGTGATTTACATAAATTATGTATGGAATTATGTGAAATTTATATCACTGCTTGTAGATGTTTGTCTTAATTGCAAGTCTCTGTGAAATAGAATAAAAATTCTGTTGAAAATAAAATTATTATATATGTATATACAATTACAAGTTAATAACAAAATGCAAGCAATTTATCGAAAGTACAGCGCAAAAAATAGGGTGATATAACACGTCAAAATCTAATTACAACCTTTCTAGAAGTACATTTTTATTAAATCCATCTCACGATCAAATACAATGCAATCGTTACAGCGGTAATATTTATTACACAGCTTTGTACATTTTACGCTCAGATACTCAACGCAAGAAAGTTATGCTAAAGTCTTTACTTTTCTCGTGAACCATGACCTTAGGTGTGTAAAGGTGCGGTAATCGTGCACCTAACCCCCAAATACCCGATCACTCAGTAAAATTAAAAGAAACACTTTCAGCACGTTCGGAACATCAGTAGGTATATTTTATTATATTTATATTATTTTATATAAGAATTACGCATAGCGATAAATTAACTTCTAGAATAGGTACTTACCTGAAATTCGGATTTAGGAAAATGAATATTAGGAAATTAAATACAGATTCGATAAACACATACACACATTGAGAATAACTTATGTGTTGTTGCGTACTTTGTATTATGAAATATAAAACAGCATATTTTTATTAAAAAATATAGTAAAATTTAAAGAAGAAAATTATTTCGATAATTGTTAATACACTTGGCGGATATGCGGTATATCTCATTTAAACAAATACAGACAAATATTTTGAATCGATTCCGTTCACATCAAAGAAATAGATATCAGCATTCGTTTCGTGGTGCAACTCCACACAATTACTTTCCAAGGGTTTTTAGTATAATACTCCATCATACATTTCTCAGAAGTCCAGCATAAAAATAGCTTTTCTATCCATATAGATAGATAAGGCAACTTTATAAGATTGATACTTATTTTCTTTTATAATTTAAATAAAAGAAATGATTATCAATGCTCTCATATTGAAAATTCAAGTCAATTAATTTTCTTGTTCCGCATACAAAACATTAAGCTGATCATCTTTAACTGGTCGTTAAACGTTAATAATTGCTCGTGATATAAATGTTTAAACTGCCAATCCAATAGGTATTATTGGGGTAACAATTCATAACTTTGACCTGCATCCCTTGGTTGTAAATTCTACATCTCTTCGGTAATTTCGTGATAGATGTCCTTTTAGAGAACAATTACATAAATTTTTATGGTAATATTCGAAACACATGTCAAAACCAACCAACGTCATAAAAGTTTGTGTTCTTAATCACATATGAAAAAATGTAAATAGGAACAGTTTGTTGAGAAAAATATGAAAAAACAAAGACCAAATGAACATAAAATGAGAAATACACATCAAGCATTCGAAATCTATATTAGACATGTTCGTATGTATCATAAATATCTAGAAGGATAAAGTCTATCATATTCGGTAATAAAAATATGTGGAAACCAACCTAATATTTGACATATTCGAGCGTTTCAGGTAAAAGTGATTCATTGAACTTTTAACGAATTGTCTACTTTACGAAAGTACTGGAATATAGACACACTGGAAATAATTCTATTGACCCAGGTAAATGAGAGACTTGACATATATGCGAACATATATGCCATAAAATATTACAACGGCCAAAGAAGACTGTACCTTTTAAGAAACACAATCGCATAATACTTCTTACTTAAATCGAATGCAACTGTTTCTTCGCTGTTGCGTTAGAAAATGTTTAACCCGCAGTAGGAATAACTTATTAATAATTCAAGAGCGCAAAATTCACGCAAGATAATCAATACGTTTCGATAGAATAATACATGATACATGTACTTACATATACTTCATCAATTGCAGTCGATACTTAATCGCAATAAGTCTTCGAAATCAAATTTTGTGTAATATTTTTTCCCTATACCTACACTATCAAAATCCGGGCAGTTTATTACCTATATCCGATACCAGTTGGCGAAGAAAATAGCAGGTCTACTAAAAAAATCAGTAGGGAGTATGACTTAGGAACTCTTTAATATGCTATGGCTTTTGACTGCACCATCCCAGAGCAGAAAGCAGTAACTCTACGAATCGTGTGAATTAGAATGCTTGCATTTAAATCAAAAACACAGTATTTTCTAGTTATCCACTTTACCAAAAATGATGAGATGTCTTAGGCACTACGGTTGCAAATTTCCATCTATATAGAAATTATTGGTAATAACTAGTAAATAAAGGAAATTACGAGAGATGCATACTTACAAATAAGTATATCGTTATCTCTTAGTCGTGCCTTTAATAGTTGCTCTTGGAAATAGAACAGCAAAATTACTAGTACAGTCAAATGAGTGAAAAACCTAATAAGTTCACTTTTCAATTAGCCATTACTGACTATATAGTAATGTCTCAACAAATCGGTATAATATTTCTTTTGAAAACATTGTGTAGGTTCATTATGTAAGCATTTGATTGTCTAACTTCCTTATCGTATTGTATAACGATTAAGGTTAATGTTGAATTTACACTAGCATCCATAACTATTTGCCCACCTGTATATTTGCGTATAGCTTAATAATAATGTATTATTTTCTGGTACAAGTGCATCCACAATAGAAATATCATTAAGGAAATGCGATAATTCACGTATACCTCTAGCCTAAACGAAGACCAAATATAGGTATCCTTTTATGATTGAAGTGATTGAAGTATGAAAGTAATGAATTATTTCTCGGAATTGTGCTTGCTGTCGCAACAGGCAATACAAATGATAAAATATGGAAAGTTTATCAATCTTATTGTGCCCCTAAAGCGAAGAAATATTATTTTAGTTTTACCACTAATTGTAAGAAGGTTAACATCGAAGTGTGTGTATTAAAGGGTACGAAAGGCGTAAACTTGAAATAATGCCGAAAACGAAAGAGTTATCGACAGGAACCCATGCTCTGATATTTAGTTACCACAAAACCGGTAAAAGTAATCGTGAGATTGCAAAACTACTTTAACTATCGCGGAGAACAATAAACTACATTATTAAAAAATTTACTGGCAGTATTTTAAACAAAATACGGTCAGAACGTTCTAACCAACCCCCGTCCCCGTGCAACCCCGACAGCAGATCGTAACATCGTTTTAATCAGTAGAAGAAATCACCGCAAAACAGAGCCAGAAATTGCCGCCGAAGAAAACGTCAATCGCCAGAAAGTAATCACTCTGTCCACGGTTAAGAGACGCTTAAAAGCTGGTTTACATGGAAAAATTGCTGTAAAAAAGCCCTTGTTACGCAAGCAAAATAAAACTAAACGGTTAACTTGGGCACGAGAACATATGTAAAGATTGGACCATCGAACAGCGGAAAAGTGTGTTGTGGACCGATGAGTCCAAATTTGAGGTTTTTGGTTCGAGAAGTAGGGCATTTGTTCGAACATCAACTGGAGAACGATTAACTAAACCCTATCTAGTGCCCACAGATAAACATGGGCGAGGTTCGGTCATGATTTGGGGGTGTTTTGCCAGGACCACTGTAGGAGATTTAGTGCGAATCGAAGGGATATTAAAGAAAGAGCGCTACCAACAAGTGTTCGAGAAGCACGCTATTCCATCGGGAACACTCATAATCGGAGGAAACTTCGTGTTTCAGCAGGATAATGATCCGCAACACACCTTCAAATTAAGCCGTGATTACCTCAAACAAATGGAACTTAATGGGAGAGTTACAATTATGAAATGGCCCGCACAGAGTCCAGACATCAACCCCATCTAGCTTTTATGGGACCATCTCGACCGAGAAATTCGATAATCGGCTCCTACATCAACAAGAACATTGCGGGACCAACTACACGCAGCGTGGAGACACATAGGCCCATTAACATTGTCGAAATTAATCGAACGAATGCCCAGATTGTGTCAAGAAATCGTTCGGCGAAAAGAAGGTCACATAGACGAGCGCAATATTTAATTATTTTTGTTGTTTTCTTTTACTTTCTATTCAACATTTTGTTGTTATTTTTCGTATTGATACGTATTTAACCATTAGAATAAATAGATTCAATTTTGTATTGGTGTTTCACTCAAAATTACCTTTTCGTAAGGGCGGGCAAATAATTATGGACGGAAGTGTATATGCCTTGATATAATCAGTGAATATTTATAATTAATATTGCTTTATGTATCAATGCAATCAAAGTAAATGATAAGAAGCTTATTTGAAACAGTACTTTGATGGAATAAATGTACCCACAGCGTACAAATGTATGCGTAATGCATATGTATATGTGCGGACATTATATTACATGTTGAAAACAAAATGTAAAAATAAGCTGCTAAATACTTAACGACTTTTATATTTCGATTATCTGATGCATTTACGACATATTTTATAATTCCATACTTTTGGTGATATAATATGTATATCTTGACAAATTCGGTTAAATAACAGTAAGTAGCACATGTACCGGCAGGTACAGTGTTCTGGTTTTACGCAATAAAGACGTATGTATTTATAATATAGCGTTTATCTATTTACATACTGCATAAATATTATTCCAAAAATATATTCATTTCATTTTGAGTAGAAATTATGAGTTACTGCTACTACGAATTATTGCTAATTTTTGCAAATCTGTACAGGTTGGTTTGGTTACTTACCTCTTAAAGAGGTTTCATCAAAACAAATTTGAAGTAAATAGGATTTGAGTTTCACTAGCTGTATTGCTTGCGTGCTGCACTAGGAAAAAAAAGTTAGCTTAATCAATACAAATTACATTCAGACAACTACAGCTTTTAGCCACTTTTTAACAGTGGGTGTCATTTGCTGCAGAAAACTTCAATTTATTCAGATTACATCAACTTAAACAAAACTTCAGTTTATTGAGTGAAAACATTATTGTCGTTAAATATGCCACCTTTCATAACGGTAACTAATTATTTCACTCACATCAAAATTGCACATCATATAACTGCGCTAAGCTTATTGTTAGTTAATGGCTCAACAGGAAAAGACAGTCTTGGAACACGTTAAAAACTATATCTGAATGATTAAGTTATCCAAAATTAATTATTACTACGAAATTTTTAAAAACACAAAACATTGGTTACGCCTACCCTGTGAAATATGTCTTATTTCAAACACGTCTGTTAAAACCTCATCACAAATCCATCTTTAAAAATTAATTTCGTCAAGGTGCTGAAAATTATATTACGCATATTATCCTGCAACAGGTTTAATCATAGCAGTACCTACATACCTACGTATAGATTCAACCTTACATAGTCGTACGTTATAATTAATTTTGATTTGACTTAGTTTAGATCGTTAATATGAAAAACGTGATTGTAGGACGTTCATCATAAGTAGAAGTATTTTTTGCTAGAAATTCAAATTAATATGCTAATTAAATAAAAGTGTTTCTCTTGTTAAAAAATACACGTTACGTAGCTTACACGTTTCTCAACCTTCATTATGAATCCTAAATAATCATCTTTATGGCCATGGAGTGCAGTATTATTCGAAGACTTTCACTATTTATCGCCTCCGGTGAAACAATAACTCACTATTTTCAAACTTGCATCAATAATTTTAACGTGAAATCTTACACTTCAAGCTTAAAATTTATGCACACGATTCTCGTATTACGCCTTCATGAAATATTAACAGGAATCCTGTATTCTTCATTTTTCCGTTACAATATAAAATTCAATTCTTGTAAGATTTATATCGTGCTACTTCTTTGATAGGTTATGTAAACTATCTAGCGAATGTTTATATTTTTTCACTTTAGACGTGGGCTATTAAATTTAGAGATGTGCTACTATTTATTCTATATGGCGATAATTTGATGGTACCGATTACGTAACAATTTAAGTAATCCTGCATATATGAATGTGAATATTTCTGAAATAGAATCAATCGATTTGTGGCAGTTCTAGTAGATTACTTTGTCCATTAAACTTTGAGAATTAGATGTCTAATCTGTAATTACATTTGCTTCTATGTAGGTATATGTATTGTCAACGCATATGTATTCGTAAACGTTAGAATTAACTGTAGATATAGGAAATAATACAGTACCTATGCATAGTGCCAATACAGTTACAATCTTCACGTAGTGCACGCATAGTAATTTGAGGTTTCGTAATTAATTCGAATTTATTCTGAATAAATTGCTATTTCATAATTCAAGTCTCTCACATTACGAAGTAATCAAATTTGATTTTTGTAGAGTGCGTATTAAGATAATTATATATTACTGACATTTATTGAAGTTTGAGCCGAGAGCATCTCGTGAAACTACAAATTACGGGCTTGTAGATGTGCAAATACTTAAGACTAGCTACTGCAATAATTTGAAACAGTTTGTAAAGATGCTATTACATCGAATAAACTGAACGTCGAAGTGACCGACTCACTTCTTGTGAAAATATCTAATGCTCAAACAAAACTTTACACTACCTACCATCAGTGAGTTCGGATGCGTGTATGTAGAACTAGATTTGAGGTGGAAATCTTTCAGAACATAACTCTTTCTCAAAGGTAAAAGTTATTCTCTCTAACAGAAATAACAATGCAGAGGATTACCTACTCTAGAGTTTTTTGTGTTCGTTACGTAAAGATGTTATCGTTACGAAAACGAATAGACATATTTATACCTTAACGTATCCAGTATTACCTACTTTTGAAAGGCAGTATAGGTTCCTGCCTACCTACAAGAAATATTTATGTAACTTATTCAGGTACAGATCTTTAATAAAATAAAGTGATTGTATAAAATTTAGGTAAAAATAACGTCTATTGTTTAAATTGAACATGAGAGAGGCATTACCTGTGTATTCAAGTGTTTGTTTAACTAGATTCTCAACTTTCGCTTGTATAAGAAGTTAATATTGAATGAATACGTTAATAAAGTAAGATTAAGTGATGTTAACGTTCTCTGGTACTTCGTGTCAGAGTGCGTCACATATTACGTATTATTATAGTTAATCATATGTCTTGAACAGTTGAAAATAAATAAGCATCTACATATTCTGACATAGTTACAACACGTAGAAAATTGCGCAACCCATTGCATCCTGTATAGTTTAACCTCAATATATCGTTCCGCGTTCTTTATTCAATAAGCTATTCAGCGAAGTATCAATATCTTTAAAACCGACTAGTCACGTTGAAGTCAGTTGTATATCTAATTATATTTCTAAAATTGCACACATATACATCCCGTCATATATCTGCGCATGTTCTATTTATATGTTGCTATCGTGATGTGCTGCAATAAATATCTGCTTGCAGCTAATTGCACATACAACGGTAATAAATAATCGTATTACATTTGTTCTAGCTTTATTTGTTAATGGGTTTGTCGCTTACTTGAGCATTGATGTTACCGCTGTCCCTTGTTGAAGTAACGGTTTATACTATTATACATCTTAAATTACGTTTTCGTGGTTTATATGATGGGAACATAAGTGTATATTTTTTGCTTCAATAAAACAACATTAATCAGTTCTACAGGAAAATGTGCTTATAAAATAAATGGACGATTATAAGTACATAGTAAGAAATCAGGCATCTGTAAAATGCTTAGAGTTGATAAAAAATGTATACGATGATTTATTTTAATCCATAATTTATTGCACGTTAAGTCTAAAAAAACGTCAGTTGTATAGAAAAAAAGTACTTACCTACCTACAGTAAATTAAAATTATTTACATTAACTATAAAAATACCTCTACTGTTTTCAAGTGTTTTAGTATCCGTAGCATTTTCTTATTTCCACAGATTAAGTGTAATATGTGTACCTACCTACACATCCTTACAAGCAACTAGTGCACAGGTAGAGCAGCCTATTCAGAAAGTAGTTAGGTACCTACAGTTTTCTATTAGGTTAGGTATGTTTGAATGTTTTTTTTTTCGAAAAATCATAATGGGTAATAGACTGTAGGTATAATTTTTACTAGGTATCGTAATTTGGAGTTAAACGTTGAAGCTAAATTGTCTATTTGTCATCCCGAGCAGTACCTACCTATGTAGGTACAACGTTTGTTATTAAACAGTAACCATTCGAGTACCTATAGGTACAGTTTGTACTAATACTATGTTATAAGAACCTAAATGTATGTGTCGTTCATCAATACAACTTTTCTTAAGATATAGACAATTTACTTATGGGTTGCATCCATATTTGCAAGCGGATAGTAATGAAAATTAAAGTAGAAAAACATCAAATGTCAAAAGAACAAGGCCGCAGTAGAAATTCACCAAACCATTATTTGATTAAGTTAGATCCAAAGCTTCTGCGCAAATTGGGTCTCTATTATGAGATCTTCCGCGTTTTAACAGTGATGATTATGTGATATATCTACAGAACAAAAATATCCTAGACAAAAAATAATGTAAAATAAATCCATAAAAAGACAAAATATACTAATCTGCCAATTAGGTTAGGTAGTAATGTAAGTGGCTTCTTCGGGAACAAGCAATGGATGGAAGATACTAGAACGTCACAACAAATCAACCTCTCAACCATGCTATAGATGAAAACTTTCTGATGGATGAGGTCGTGTCCAAAAATTATAACAATTCAACGCCTTAATTATGCCCCTATACATCAGCATTTTTTGTCAGATTTTTGCCAATAACGACGTTGACAGGTGCAACTCGACATTTGTAAAATAATCTTTTGGTGCCCCAGTTACTTTTTGTTCCTAAAGAACGCACTTACATTAGTTACAAAACGTCGAGTTAGTATAGGTACATTTTGCCTTGTTATGCTTTCATTTTACTTTATTTTGTAGGTATTTTGTTTATTTTTGTACTGTACCTACCTACATAACTATCCAACGATATTCTATTTTGTTAAGCAGTTGCAACGATTATAGTAGTAAGTATGGAAGACAGAAGACCAAATTATAAGGAACACAATCGGACATACCATATATGTACGTATAGTATTCCATTCAAATTAGCGCTTTCAATAAGTCGCTCGCGGCATGTCGCGCTAGTAGACTACTGCGCTTAGTACTCGACTTTCGGTCTCGTAAATTATGATAAGTCTAATTATAAATAATGTTGTCACATATGATTGGCCATGGACGTTTGCTTTTGTTTTATTTGGCATGATTATAATAATCATAATAATATCATAATAATGACACATTTACCGGTACCCTGTTTAGCAGTCTTCTTCTTTTTTCGTAAATCGCGAGAAAATTGATTTCAGTTTACGAACGATAAGGCAATATATACATACTTGGTTATTACCTCCATAACGCAAGAAATATTTATGAACACATCCATGAAGTATAAACAGGAATGACAAGTAAGAAGACGAACAGATATGGTATAATTTTAGTACTTATGCGTAAAATTCGCTTCCGATTTTAGAATAAATGAGTATCCGCAATATAATTATGAAACATTCTAAGTATCTGCCTCGCAACAAATCTTTTCTTCTACCTGTCATGTATTCGTGGTATCCCACATCAGTTGAGTGGTGTTTTATTCATAAAAATAAAAGGACTCGTTGTATCTTTCGTCCAGTTTTTCTTCTATTGATTTATGATAGCATATTTTGAGAAGCCAGGTAAATTGTATTTAATTAAACCTTACAATTAATTTAAATATTATTTTTCTCGCCCATTTTTTAGTAGATGGCTTACTCAATTTATTCAAAATAATTCTTTCAAAATACGAAGAACTGTACACACGACAGCACCAATTTTAGACACATTATTTTCACAATATTTCCGATTTTCCCGCATAAAATAAAATTAATGAGACCAACCTTATTCCAAAAATTTCTGTTCAAAGATAGGAGACTTCAAAGTTACGTAATACAAGTATTCGAGATTTAGAGATATGGGGGATTAGAAATTGTAATGTCGACATTTTGGATAAATATTGAAAACAACTTCTAATTATTTAATCCTGTAATATACATGTGTATAACAGTAATATATAACAGATAACATTTACAGCTCTATGATTAATTTAGTGCAATATTCTGTACTGCCCTCAGAATCACAATATTAAACTGAATACCTTACAAAATATAATGATAGATGTGTAGAAATATCCACAATGTACCTACCTATGTATACAAATTTACACCCAAAGAAAGAACAGGTCGGACAGTTTCAATACATTGTTATATGGGAACTGTCCGACTATTTCTCTCTTTGGGTGTACGTATGTATGGATGTACCATCTATTTCAAAATAAAAGTTTCAGTGCCACATATACAGTAGGTGGCCAATGAATTAGAAGCTTTCGTCAGTACTTGACTTAACTTTAATGAGTATTTAGGAGTACTAGATGGTATTTTTCGTCACCATATTGAAGATCAGTACACCAGACGGTATATATACTTATATGCAGGATGGGGCGCATTGCGACAAAGCAAAATCACTGAGTAACTTCCTCAAAGAACGCAATATTCATCTTTTTCCTTGGTGTGGGAATTCGGAGGATCTTAATCTGATCGAGAGTTGCTGGGCACTGTTAAAAGCCAAAGTGAAGCAATCCGACATTCCAAATTTAGTAAATCCCAAGGAAGTAATTGCGAATGTATGGCTTAATGACCCGTAATTAAAGACACAATTAATAGGTGTATTGAAAATATTCCTCGGCGAGTACTAGAGTACTGGAAATATTAAAAGTCAAGGATGGAAATCCCAGATATTAATAAATTTAGTGCAACGTGGGAGCATAATAATAGAGTACATTATCTTAATAAAATCTTAAAAATAATAGACGTTTTCTGTCTTATTCGGATTAAATTTTCAAGTCTTTCTAAAGTTTCTAATTCATTGGCCACCTACTGTACATTTATTAATAGGTAAAGTCCATTCTCCGTTGAAATGAAATTTGTATTACCTAAACCAAAGTCTTTATTTACTCAATCGATTTTTTTGTTGAAAAATTTGCAACAGTGCATTATTACGCACAGTAAGCCACATGCTTACTGTGTTTTTAGTTTTTGATATTGTACTGCACTGAAGAATATAGAAAGTTTAAAAAAGTGGCCGCACTACCTTAAGTTCGTGCTCTCTGTCTATAAAAGGTATGGTTAAATATCTCCCACGTAAAATAATAGGAGAAAATCAAGTATTCAACTGAACGTGAAACAAGAAACACTATTGACTGATATTATCGTTTGCGCATTTTACATCGTTGCGATTAAATGATCCGATCACGTATTTAGATTGTAAATATTTATGACAGTGGCAATATCGACACCGCTGTGTATTAAAGGAAGTCTTCTTTATAAAGCGCAGCTTGTAAGAGATTTGCAGATTACTATTTGCAATGCAGCGAAGATCATTGTTGCAATGTCAGCAAAATAATAGATCTACTGATGACACGTGCTTTGTAGTTAATATTGACATGAATTTACGTTATTTATCTTATTTATTAAGGAAAGATCTACCGACTTTAACAGAAAACAGTCAATACATTACGTTGAGTGTTTACCTATATTACATATTTAATTAATAAAGCTGTATAAGATTATCCAGAATATGGTTTTCGTCAAGTCTCCCTTATGACCACCGTATTTTAATATGAGTATATGCCTGTAAAATACAAAAAATATAATAAAACAAAGCACAAAAATAAATAAATGAAACAAGAAAACAAAAGAAACTACAAATTTCACCGCAAATATTTCCTAAAATTTCCTATACACAGAATGACCTAAGTGAGCATGTGATAGTCGTTCGTAGTGCCCGAAAAGCCTCATAATAGAGACTCCGACCGTAGAAGCCCTCGATATCAACGTTAATAAGTATTAGAAGTACATAGGTGGCATACAATATAATATCTATACTCCATAATGTTGATTTTTCAATTTTTGTTTTGGAATAATTACAGCCGAAGCAATTGACAAGGTGTATACGATTTATAATTCCTATTCACACAAGAGTAACATCATTCATATAACATTTAAGGAGTTAAGACTGTCAAGATTTCTTTTCACGTTCAGACCACCGC
>SMLS01074652.1:0-67694 GCA_004785975.1 Popillia japonica | reverse complement strand
AATCACTAGCTAAAAATTACTTTTTACCCAAGATTTCTAGTCAAAAATTGGTATAAAGTTATAGTCGATGAAGAACTAAACTTTACACCAAGACAAAACCATAATTTTTACAGCTAAGAATTTGTTTAAAATATTTCATAGAAAATAGAGCATTACTACTACATTACGTATTACTTGATAATTTTGTTACACTTTTGATATAGACGATTTAATATATCTTCAGTTTACATCCAAGAAGTTTAATCAAATCTATTTGTCCCATTCGCAGTAAAATTGTAATAAAACCTAAGTTAGTTGGCGTTTTAATTATACGATATCATCTAAAATACCTGTAGATATATACACGCCCATACATTATGCACACGCCATTGTAGGAAATTGATCTAAAATTATATGGCTTTCAAATGAAATTTCAAAAATCTCAGAAAACAGGCAGTAAATAATAAAGCAAAATTCCTTAGTGCCATGAATACGTTTCATGCAGCAGTAATGAATATTCATCTCAGCAAACATTAAACACTCTTTATTTATTTATTTATAGAAAAACATGAAAATATATTTATGTAGTTGATAACTGGTTTATAACTGGTAAAACAAAGTCAGACGTATATAGTTTTAAATATCAATCTTGATATGAATATAATAATTACATATTTATTATATGTTGATATATTTCGACAGGTGAAAAAGGAGGCAGCAACACCTACACCTACCCGACATAATAAATAAGACTAATATTTGAGAGACGTTACGCTGAACCGTAGAAAAAATACATCAATTTGTTATTCTTTTAAATTGGTCCGGGTGTGAGCGATTTATTTCCGCTAACCAAGCCAGACATTGATGTATAATCGCATAGACCCTAATTCGCCGTATGTAAATCATAGTATGAAAAATAATCGAGCAGCTGATACCGCCGAGGTTGAGAGAAGTCGACTTGATTTATTCGAATTGGCGAATAACAGTGGGCTTTGAAATAAATCAAGCAGCTCTTACGCACTGGAAAGTATGTACATATGTATGTATAACGGCTGCGTTTAATATTTTTTCACACACACTTCATACTTGTTATAGTTATACAATTCGTTAGCAGTTCATCAGGTAATTCGTTGTTAATTTGTCACATAGGACATTTTTATAGCTTATGCTATTTTTTAACTTATATAATAAATTATTTGAAAGGTTCAGTTTAAAAAAATATATTTAAGTTATATTTTTACTGACAGATAAGCATGTAAATTAGTATGTGATGATACGTGCTACATACAACGTATGTACAGGTAGATGTCATGATCGCTTAACAAGAAAGTTATAAGCCACTACTATGTATTAACTTATGAAACTGATGGTGGTCAATTAATCTAAAGTAATTTTAACTGAAGAACGGAAAATAAAGAAACACTCATACATAAATTTAATTGTAACTTGAATTGTGGTATTTTTATTGGTTAATTGTCGTCAGATACGTTGCTGTATTATCTGTAGCTAAAAAACGTTGCCGAATAGCTTTTAAGAATAATAATAATATAACTATATTATGCAAACAGGTACAACCCAAAAGCAGGACAAAAATTAACAAAAAATACAATTCAAGTTGATAAATGCCACTGCAACGCAAGATAAAAGAAAGTTACACATAAACACAAAAGTAATAAAAACAAAATGAGAGGAATAAGAAAAGACAAAATTAAGTATGATATAAATATTAGGAGTTATGACACTTACCTAACAGCATATAATAGAAATTGTAGTTCTTCGCAAACAGTTGGTCCTAACTACCTTGTTTAAAAAATTTATTACAATCCATCTCTTCTCGATCCTAAGGAACCCATATCATGACGCGCCAATAGATTGGCAAAGGGAACCCCTCTAAAAGGATAAACAACGTCGAATTTGAAAGAAATGGATTTCAAAAATTTGTGGTATATCCAATTGACTTGTAAAGGTTCACTAGCCTAGATAGGATACCATATTAGCGCAGGATATTCGATTTTAGAAAAAACGAAGGAGTAATTAAATTAATATCTTGGAAAAACGAATTATTAAACCCAAAGCTTGCGAGAATTCAAAACAAACTTTAGCGAAGTGATATTTAAAGAAAAAGCTTTCTGAAAAGAAGGCTTCCATATAGTAAGAGAACGTCAAAGGTGATGGTGTACGCGCGTAAGATGTAACATTTACGAGCATTAACATGAAGCTTTTATCGCAGCTTATCTAAGTTGCAGTTGGAAGCTTGAAGGATGATTGAATCGTGCACTGTGCAAATCTGGTTGTAGAGTTTCATGTCATCAGCATAGACTAGATTAGGACAGGAGAAAGAAAGTAGAAGATCATTAATAAATAAATTGAACAATAGATGACATAAATTGGAGCCTTGCGGAACTGCAGAGAAGACTCGCAAGAAAGAAATCCATTGTATAGAACATAGCATCAGCGGTCACTCAAATATGAATCAAGGAGCTTGATAACTAGTGGAACAAAGCCAGAAAAACTTATTTTATGAATGTGAATTTGATAATTTATAGTGTTAAGCGCTAATGATCGATGTGTAAAAACAACATCTAATTGGCTCCTTCTATCAAGAACTATCTCTTGACTCATACCGGCTAAATTGGTAGTAATGGAGTAACCTGGAACAAAGCCGTGCTAGTTTGAAGATAAATATGCATGTACGTTATTGTAAATGGCAGTATACAGATGTTTTTCGTAGAACTTCGCAAAGTTAGTTAGTAATAGAGATGGGTCTATAATTGGAAAGAGGCGTTGAATCATTCGTTTTGAAAACCGGATAAATTTGGGGCATTTTCACAAAGTAGGAAAGACACTGGTACCGGTGGATAAGTTTGCAATAACTTTTAAAGGATAAACAAAAGCATGTGGACAGTCACAAATAAAGAAGCTAGGAACTTCTGCCACACCTTCAATCGTGTGACAGATCTTTTTTAATTTTTAGTTCTAATTCTTTCTGTATTTACTATGAGCACATGGTACAAAATTGTGGAACTTTTTCCGACTAAGTAGTGCAAGATATTTATTTCAAAATAATCAAAATTATACAAAATTACACAAAAGCAAACATCGCTTTATACCATAATAACAATAATCATTTTCTCAGACTACTTCACTGAGATATTATTCTTGTTACATGCAAACTTACACATGAGAAGTAATACGTATGTATATTACCCTACACACATATATCTGTCCTTATTTGAGGCCGAAAATCTTAGCTAAAAACCGATCATGTTTGCTTATCTCGTAATATCGTAATTACTAAGAAACGAACTAGACAAATGCAAGAGCTAGGAAGGAACAAAGGATGTGCATGAGAGCATGTACAAGACAACTGCAGGAAAGAAAAAACCAGGCAAGATCGAAGAAAGAACCACACAAGAACGCATATTTAGGCGATATATTTCTGCGAACTGTTCCAAATCATAGTAGCACTATCAACATGTTAGGATTATTAAAATAAATAAATTAATAATAATCTAATAAAAAATCTGTGTAGTATATTCAGTTTCTTCATTTTTAAGACAAACAGTACAATAAATTTCTTACAACCTAACTAACTAATCATTAAAGAAAAATTGAATTTGAGCCGCGATTAAAAAAATTTCAAATAGGTCACAAAGATTTGTTGGAAAGTTTGACACAATTGTTGTAAATTTTAATATACTTAGAACTATTTATCAACCGCAACTTCTGAAAAATGCATAGGTTAATTTTAGTACCACTAAAGTAATCATCACGTAGGTATTCATTAAATTGAATTTAGTTAAGAGATTAAACGCATGAACTAAATTTTCTAGAAGACACATGCTTTCTAATTTCCTGCAAAAAAAAAATAGAAAATAGTTATCATTACGACAAGACTATTCAGATTGTACAAATTTACAAGCGTGTTAATGCGTCATACATACTAAATTGCTACACAAATTCGTATATATCCGTTTAGATCGTAATTTATTCATTTCCTTGAAATATCTCTTCCAGAAGCAAACTGCCCACGTCTGTCACAGCACATTTTTAATATATTTCCTTTCGCAGTCTCGCTCTGATTAAATTGATTCATGTATTAATTAATTCCGTTCAGGTTCAAAACAAATAACGTCAATTATGCGTTGTGTATTAATGATTTGAGCTTTTTCACTTTGATGTAATTGATGGTGGACATGATTCTTTTCGATTTCTCAAACCTATTTGTATATTCCTAATTGCGTAAGTTGAGCCAAGCTTAATTCTTTAGACTTGACACCACGATTTGTTCCGTTCATTTCGTGCAGTCTAGCGATTATTTATTCGAACAATGTTAAAAAATTTAATCTTATAGTATTCTCGCTGGTCGCGGTACTAATAATATTCTTGTTAATTCATTTAAAATATCACATTTTGATGTAAATTTTAGTGTTAAACGTCGCGTATATAATGGCAGTCATTTTAAACTAGTTTATATGAGAATATACATTCCACATTTGCGCTTCGTTACCCCCTGTAACTTACAGGATACCTTATTTCTTCATGGATGCCAACACAAAAAGGGTGTATTGTGGAACATGAATTGTGTGTAATTAGATGCTTTTTATGTTGTCACCTATACATTTGACAAGCTGACAGTATCTGCGCTACAATCAATGAGGAGTGCGAAAAATATACTCTATTGTTGTAACCTTTTCACTTTCGCTCCCTTCTTTTCTATGCTCAAGTTTTCCACAAAAGGATGACTTTATACCATTAAATAGTAACCAACTACGTGCGCTGGGGATTCAGTTATTTTTACAACGAAATCGCTGTTTTACGTCCATCAAGTTAAAAAAAAAACTAAGATATTCAGCGTGTAAGTTGTTAGTTCTGCGGTTCTTTCGTATGCCATGGACGATATTTACGTCAGCGTGAAAATAACGTTTATTTTTTCCTACGGTCGTTGTCGTTCCACATTCTGACTGCTGGAAGTCTCACAAATCCTACGATAATGAATGACAGATTTCGAACGAACAAATCCCCGTTAGTGTTTCAGCGCGTTTGCCACATAATTACGACAGCCTCCCTCCGGGAGGGCATTACTTGGCTCGAAGAAGGCATTACGTGGGATTGCTGTTGTCAAACACACTTACGCCTGATGTATCGACCACAAACAGTTGCCGCTGCTGCCAGTCTCTCTTCAAGTTGACTGTATTTGTGTAGATCGTGCTTTCATACTATCGCATTTCTGTTCGTCTTTCGGTCTTTTTAAAATCGCTAAGAATAAAACGCCGCCTTCTCACTTTTATTATTTCAAGTTTGTATCGCTGTATCTCCGTTTCCCAGAAATTTCCTTCTAACGAGTGCCAAAGTCTATTGTTTCTACAATGTGAATTGTCGCTGGCTTTCCACTAATTTCAGAATTGTTTGTTTACAGTATTCGGGCGAGACTGGTTTAGTATACACTTAGGGGAATTTTATGAGGCTTTATTTCAGACGTAAATTACTATGCTTTCAACATAACTTCTACCCTCTTTTCTAAAATTGTCGATGTATTGTCTACACTCGGAATTGTTTGGGTGTCCTCTTTGATAAATACGGAAATATAAGATGTAACTGTGCGATACAAATAACAATTTCAATTAAAAAGGGGCCACAGAATACGTGTACTAGTTTAAATGTGTTTGCAGAAAACTATTGAACATACCAGTTTTACATTTACTCTTAATATTATCTCTTTAATTGTTCATTCGCATTATTGTCAAAAGTTTTAACTTGAAGAGCAAATAGAAAAAAAGAAAAGCTTAAGAAGCAAATAAATTTTGTCTATTTCGCACATTACTAAAGTGCACCAGGTATACATTGCCAAAAAGCAGTCTTCTAGAACAACTGATTTTTGAGAAGCTTTAGCAAATACATAACAACAACAAATGATGCACGATGTTATGACAAACAATAAATATAGCAGACAACACGTGTGATTCTTTATATTGTTTAAAAAACAATTTTAGTAAACGCAGTCGCTACATTCTATCTTCTGCTTTTAAACAAATTGTTCCAGAAAGACAGTAGTAAATGGGCGACAGGACCGCCACCTGACGTGGACACGCTGTATAATGCAGCTACCGCTTTATTTTTGGGGGAGCTCGGGACATGCCAGCTGCGTCACTTTTTAATTTTACAATTTCTTTATAAGTGATTTTTTATGCCCGTTTGTAAATAAAATATTGTGTCCCGTAAATAAAATATTTTGTATTTGGATATTAACGGAGTTACCAGACTTCTTTTCTTTTTGGTAGGTTCAGCATCAAGACTGAATGTCAATACTCAGCATGATTGTGGTTTAAATTTATTTATGCTGTAAATAAAATAGTTATAGTATTATATTAGCCGAGTTGTTGCGTTTTTTTATGAATAAATTTTAATTGTTTTACAGAAGATTCACTTATGCTGATGCTATTATTAGTTTGTGGTTTGCTTATATTTTTTTGCGACACTCGTTCATTCTTTGTGCAAGTATTTAATAGTTTCTTGGTTTCATACAAATCGAGTACATTCGTAACGTTTTATTTTTGGAGAGGTGACGTTTAATGCGGCAATGTTTATGTATACACGTAAATATGTATAGTTGTAGTATAATTACAACCCAAACAGTTTATAGTTTACTGCAGTTGATCTACCCGATACTTTACGAAAAAAGCTTTTAACTTACTCATTCAGGAAACAAAATACCCATCATTGTGTTATATATCATCCTTTATAAGTTCATATTATTGTCCTTCTTCTAATGTATGTACTGTAAATATACCGCGCTGTAGCCCGAACGTGTGCAGATCTCGGTGGAGGATAGGGTCTCTGCTGGCGTCGCGGATACGCCAAATTTGGTAATTTAAAATTTAAGTACAAAATAAAAACAATGGTTTAAAACAATAACGACTATGGTCTATTAATTTTTTAACTTTAGATTAAACACCAAAAAAAAATAAGAAAATTATTGTTTAAGTAAATTTAAATAACATAATAATAATATACAATATATATATAAATACGATCGAATAATGAAAGACAATAAACTCGGGGACTCTCTTTATTTCTGACTAACCTTCGGTGTGTATTCCGGAATAGCCGGTAGATCTCGGTTTGACTGCGGTGAATGAACAAATAATGGGCGGGAATTCTCAATGTGGATGGATATGCTTCTTATCCGAATTTGTCAGGTTCAATTAGGAGGGTGGGAACCGTTTGCAAAATAATTTCTTTAGCTCGGGAGTAGGTAAACTGTACCGCCACGAGTTCAGACCCTCAACGTGGACACGCTGTATAAGGCGCCTCAGGCAGTTCGGCCCCCAAAGAGTGCTGCCTCCATAGAGCGCGGTCCCCATAGAGCGCGGCCCCTATAGAGCGCAACCCCATAAGTGATTTCTGAAACCATCTGGTTTTAGAAACCACCTAGGTGGTTTTGAGATGGTTTCTGAAACCACCTCAAATAGCACCTATGGGGTTGCACTCTATGGGGGCTACGGTCTATGGAGACTGCGCGCTAAGGAGGCCGCAGTCTTAGGGGGCCGAACAGCCTGGGACCCCTTATACAACGTGTCCGGTGGTCGGCGATGAGTCATAAGGTATGTAGTGTCTGGCTTATACAGCGTGTCCACGTCGAGTGTCTAAGCTCGTGGCGGTACAGTTTACCTACTCTCGGGCTCGAATGCACCTCCTGGTTTGATGCAACGGGTTGGTGATGTTAAGACGGACGTTAGGTAACAAAATTCGGAAGATAACCTTTAAAAACACTGCTGAGCTAAAAGTGAGGTTAGAAATTTATTTATCGGAACTCAAAATTTGTGCATGAGTACTTTTTCGATGTATCTCCTGTTTGTTTCTATGGAAATTAACAAGAAAATCTGAAAATCCCAGGCTGTGATTGGTGGAAATGTCGTGTGATAAAAATAAACAATGGAACAGCGTTTTTCATCCTAAAGATCTGGAAAATATTTCGAAAATCTCTTTTTGGATATGAAAATGAAGTGGAAAATCGAATTCTACGTATGAAAATAGGTCTATGTTCGGAATTTCGCAAATTAAAAATGTTTTTGAATAAACAAAATGAAAATAGGAAATACTCGTTTTATAGAAAAATTGCACGTAAAAACCTGTGTGGAACGGGTTGTTGAATACCTATATATATACCTAAGGATCATTTTCAAACTTAGCCTGATATCTGTAAATTGTTATTGTCAGAGCCGAAATCTTATGTCATCGGTAATATTTTCATGATGCTAACTGACTTTTCCACTCTTTTACAATATTTTCTTCAGTTTTCACATTACAATCATAAGGCTTACTACTAAGGCTAGAGTTCTGATATATACCAGGTTTAATTGATAAAGTACTAGGAAAATTCCTTCGGAAAGGTTGCGAATTCACATGTAACCAACGTGTATGTAACTGGATTCAAGTGATTTTACAAGTAGGTTAATTCTTTTTGTTTTAATTTTGATACCTTGTGTGTGTGTGTGTCTCGTGTGTGTGGTTATACAATGAATTGAATGATATCAGACGTCTTAGAACTCCGTGTGTAATGCGAAACTGATTGTCCTTATCGTTTCAGCTCGGAAATACTAAGCTCGACCTTCACTTAAACAATCAAGCATGTCGTGTCTATGGTGTAAATAATGTACCAGGACAGTACATATATTTAAATTGCATGGCACACTGTAATTTGTATTAATATCTCATTAGGTAAATTAAAGATTAATGTAATTTCACTACATTTTACAATGTGATGTAAAATTGTAATTATAAAAAGTTATCATCATTTCGGTCATCATTTTGATAGGTTATTTACATATAATCAGAAAAATAATTTCCGTGTGTATCGACATTTTGGAACTATTATTCAAACAACACCAACTTATTCTCTATTAAATCATCTAGCTCTAACGATATACTCTTATCTTCTACTTATAATATCACAAGAGCATAGAAAATAATCGATTATATTTCCGAGTCACGAGACGTATTCTGCGACACACCACGAGAGCAGGTGTTTCAAGGATATACGTCGAGTGAAGAGGATATATGTAGGATATGATGTATAATGGATTATTTTCGTTTGCTGGAGTGATATTTGTTACGATTATATAAAGAATTAACTAACGAAAAATTAACTGTTTCCAAACATATTTATCTGTTTTAGCGATATTTTGCGGTGTCAAATCTTCAATTTCTTTGTCTATATCGGTCCCCGAGCTTATACCAAAGCGTTCCATGTCGAAAAAGTTAAAAATACATTATAAAAATTGCTGAATATATTTTTGACGTTTCTCAACAAACTTCAAAACACTTGTTACCTTGACAAAATTCATATTATTCGAGGAAGCGAACCACCAAAACGGTTATATCACGTCGTCAAGAGTATATTCACTTATCAATACATGGTAACTATGTAAAATTTTAAATAACTAATGTAAAACTATTGGCTAAATTTCAAATGAGTTATATAATCTTTCAGATACCTCGTTCGGGGCTCTTTAAAGATACCCAAAAAAGCAGTCTAAAAATTTTAAAACACTTCTTAAAAATTAAAGCCTCTATTCATCAAGAAATATGAACATTTCTGCTCCATATAATGGATATAATAATAGAGTACTTTTTGTAATAATTTATCAATAAATATTTTATAAGCCGGAATCGAAAGTATTTGTTTAAAAAACGTCAATGAAGTATCACGGTACTTCACTCAATGCGTTTTTTTACAATACAACGCAGACAAACAGACAACTAATTTATTATTTATTGACAAGCCAGTAACAATCCGAATGGACGCGGAAGCAAATACGGTAGCAATACAACGAGCAGGAAGGAGAAGCTTGCTTCAATTAGAATTATCAATGCGAATGATAATCTCTCCAGAGATAGACCACATACCCATTAATGCAACTCGGTTGTCATGAATTATTCTCAATGCAGTTATTATAGGGATCCCTAGGTATTTTTGCTTTCATTATAAGTAATTCATGGATCAGAACGCTTTTCCCTTAACATCAGTCACCACTTAAAGCTGGTGGACAATCAAATTGAAAATGTGCTTTCGCTTGAACGATATCTTTTTGTAGTAGATATATGTACTTGCAGCGAATTTATAAGAGATGGCTTGTCAAAACTACCACTGCGGATATTTTCAAGATATAGTTTCGCAACCGATCTTTCATTTCACAATGTATTACTTTATTACAATACGCTGCAATGCACTCAACCATTCTCTCATCCCATAGTTTAAAAGCGTTCAACCAGCTGTCTTTAGGGATAGTATCCAAAATCCACTTAAAGGCGATGCCAATTTCTTCTTCTGACTGGAACCTTTTCCCTCTCAATTGTTTTTTGAAATCGATCTATATTTTTGATTTTCTTTTCCGCTAAATACACAAACAGTTGTCCCTGCTATATAGGACGGTGCGTTATTATAATCTAACATGATTCCCTTTCTTGGCACTTGACTGAACACAATAGACAAACAATTATAAACATACTATTTAGCAGTAACTGTGTTCTAATTTAATTGCGATCACCAAATCCGTACTTCTAAAAAATGTTACGGACATAAATTTTTTCATTGACCGTTGTTTTTTTTTTCATCATCGTATGGGTCTCCTTATCTTCATGTATCCAGAGTCGGCTTTCTTGACGAGTGGCAACATCAAAAAATGGTATGCACGTTTCACCGTCAGTTATATTTTTAGAAATAATTTGATGGCCTTCAGCATTCAACATGTCTAAAGTTTGTTGGCAAACTCTAACGCATTCTGCTTTTTGTAAATCTGTCAGATGATGGGGTACAAACCGAGTTACTACCTTTTTCAAATATAAATAATCGTGCATGCAATGCTTGATCTCACTTGCGAGGATCCAATTTTCAGATTGGACTCTTTCATTGCACAGGTACCGCGGTTGTCCTCTTCCACCATCTTCTTCGCCGCAGCAATGTTTTCGAGGTTAAAAGCAGTTAAAAGAGGGCCAACTGTGTTTCTGCGTACCACCGACTTGCAATTTCGTTGAAAGTCTTTATTTGTTTATAAACAACAGCCAATGATCCTTTCCTTATCACCAAATGCCGATTTTAAGCTTTCCTCACACTCATACGCGCACAACGCTTTCTTGAAATCATAGCAGATTATTATACGAAAGTTATCTTGTGCTAATTCCTTTTTTTTGTAACAGAAGCTTATTCTATGGACTATTTCTCAGACACTATTCAACTGAATTGCACAAACTAAACTATAATTATCAGATAAAATAGTGGACCATTTAATAAACAACAATTTATTTTGCACGGGTAAATTTTGCAATTCTCAATAATTGCAGCTTATCCTTCGTATTAAGAAGTTGAAATTTATAAAATGCATAAACTGGTTCTTTTAATATTTTTTTTCATGTTGCGTAAATATTGTTGAAGAATGTGTTGCAACATTTTGGCAGATGCAACCAAACTGACCACGTTCGATAGTCTCTTCTTTAAAGCTTCATTTCTTTTAGGATTGTTGTTGTTGTTTTATTTCATTGAACAAAGTGGAAAACATATTTCCACAATGAAATTATTAATTACTCTAATGTTTATCATAGTTCAAAGCAATACTCTAACATCTATGAACATAAACTAAGTAAGTTCATCATTCAAGAGGATTACAGCCAAAACACGTGCTGACTTTTGTTATATTTAGCACACGTCAAAGTATATTATTTAGATATAGGAGCCAAGCTTTTTCTTAAATCCGTCTCTGACCAGAACATAATAAATTCTACTTTGATACGACAATGATGTGAACGTTAAAAAATAGACGACGAATGTTCAGCGTATATTTAATGGTCCGGTAATGAAGTTTAATTGTTTCAGTTTCTGAAGTGAGCTTTCATTTAACGTCGGCAGTTATTAATCGTATCGCTGAACAGCAGCAGTAGCGGCAGCTCGGCTGTCTTTTAATTAAATCCTAACGAATGTTCGCACGGAGTTCAGCGCTATGCTTCCCTTTTCCGGCGATGCATTTCGCAATCTCTCATCTGGTTTCCGATGAGTGAATATGTACTTTATTTCTACGGCCGTGCCGGACGGAAATACCTGTGTTATTAGACTTCAACATAATTTTCTACGTATTTTAATCGAGATCGTAACTTAGAGTAATGTTTTCTATTTAATAATGTAAATCCTATTTTGCAATGCCGTTGGTATATTAGAGTTATCTGTTTATGCAGCTACGAGTTGATCATTATCATATGATTAATAATACTATACAAATTATGACAGCAACATAAAATGTATATCGTGACAAAATACATATGTATGTATATGCTGATATACGTTTTCGAATTGCATAATATCGAAGGATTCACTGCCGATGTCGTTTGAAAGTTGAAGGCAAATAATTGTGTCAGCAAATTGTTCTAAGGTTAAATCTTCTGTTCTAAGTTGGAAATTATATTATTGTAATGAAGATAGTGTTGTCTTTCCTAAGGACACTCAATTATGTAGTGAACTCACATTAGTATGAAGGAACTGTAAAAAATGATTGCGATCTAACAAGGATATAAGTTAAAGGAGTGACATAATTACGGCATTCTAGACCCAAAAACTTGAATTATGCAGTAGAATATGTTGTAGAATGTTGGTCATTCCTCTAGCATTACTATCAGCATAATCGCTGATACTGCACTCATGTCATATTTAAAACTAAAGAAGCCATACAAACTGACAACTGCTTGTAATGCTTTTACCCATTCATGTAAGCATATATGCTTTGGAAACTATACGCCATTTGCATTACAACATTTTTTGCCATAGCTACTGGCATTTAATACTCAACAAAATAAAAAGGAATTATTGTGGATATTATTAATTATACCACGCCGTAACTAGCTGTGAATCACATTTTGTGATCCATATAAAGCTAAGCCGTATCCAGGTTGCAAATATCATGTATGTTTTAACATAATTGCTTGCACGCTAAAACAGCGTGATCAACAAACTAAACTCTTTTAACGGGATATTTATAAAGGCCTATGTAGGTACTCTATCGAAAATTGAAGTCGGTGCAGGAAGAGGTTAAGTAACAAAATGTAAGTTTTACAGGAGAGACAAACAAAAAATGTTTTGGTTAGTATTTAAACTGCTTATATTGTGTGAATAGACATGTAGAACGTTTATATCTAAGTTATAGTAACATACGAGTACAATTTATGATAATAGGGCCAAAAATTCACATGTTGTGCAAGAATGGGATAAGATATATTACGGACTGGTCACATTAGTTTCAATAGATGCAACAATGCGATAATAATAATGCGTTTATTATCCAACAGTAACAGATATTACTTTTTACAGGATAACATCGGTAGAAAGAAAAAATTAAAAATGAACATAAATGCGCGTGCAAGAATATATGAAAAAAAAAAGGAAAATGCTAAACAATTAGCTAACAAAGATGAAAATTCAGATAAGTAACATTAACAGTTTTTCCTTTACAACATTATTTATTAGACATCATTTGACAGTAAATAACAATTATTATCAACAAAAAATACATTCAGTAGAGAATAAATTAAAAATTATTCTATACTATCTATATATTGTAACGAAATTGCTATCCTATTATATCTCGTACTGAAAATGTGTTTTCCTTCAGACTTCTGTTGTAATTATATTAAAACGAACAATATTACTCCAGCTCAAGTCGTTTCAAGTAAGGTACTACAGCAGAATCTGTGACATATCTATATTTTAGTTAGACTCACTTCTAACCACTTCTAACTGTCTAAAAGACCCCACTACTCACTCTACCCGTTCCTAAGTAACCAACTTTAAACATCACATTAAACGGAAAACATATAGGAGTATAAAATAGTGCGTACTATTACAATATTAACAATATATATTAAGCAAAAGGAATCCATTAAGGAATCAGTTAGATCACAATATTTTTAGGAGTCTCAATGAAAAGAATCTATCAGATCAGGATTTATGTCCTCTAGTATAGCTTTATCCGATTGAAGAGAGTGGTAAAAATGCCTTTCATTTTTTCCTACGTATTTTTCGGCTAGTAACATAACATTTTGCTATTTTAGAAATCTGATGACAATTTATCACTGTAACAGTTGGGTACCAAATCCAGGTTCGGATTTGCTTCATGTTTTAGCATAGTAATATAGGTAAAAAACGAAGCGCTGGCAGATGTGGTACGTTCCACGTCTTTTAAATTTCTTCTATATTTAAGTATGTAATAAAAAACTTTAGACGCTGCTTTTAGAACGCGCATAAAAAATCATTTTAAATGGTCAACGTAGTTAAACATCATTGTTGGTTTGACAGGTATTACATGAAAGTTTTCAGACGCTGATTTCACTATAATCCTGTGGCAGAAACACTTTCTCAAAACACTTTTAGAAGAGGCATATTTTGTTGGTAATCGAACCATAAAACGTCAATTTTGTTGTTTTCTTCCGCTTCCTTAGATTTTTCTTTCAACTCTTTCTAGTGACATTCAGTCTTCTGAAGATGTACTTTTTTTCCGTTTCAAATGTTTTCAATTCTTCTTGGGAATCTGCACTCCGAATTTTATTATTTAATATGTCGCATCTTTTACAGGTATCTTTACGGTCAGTTCCAAAAATAAAAAAAATTTCGCGAAAATACCTTCCGTAAAAATCGTATGATATTTTTGGTTTATATGGAGGCCCATCTTGTTTCAACTTTTAAGCTGTCATGTTCAAACTGTTTGCATTATTGAAATATTTAGATCGCTTGATAAATATTTCGTGCTTTCGTTACGACTGTAATGAGAAATGCGTTTTGGAAAAATGCTAATGTGATCGTGTATTTGTTTTTTAAATTCTTCAGAAATTAAGTTAAGTCTATTGGAATGCCGTCCTCGTTTGTCCTGCACTGGCGTTGTGTTAGCCGTAAGATGCCTTGCAATGCGTACAAGTCGTTTCTTCCCAATACCATATGGACAATACGCAGCCAGTTTACAAATCTCTAACTCAAAAGCACCTTTTTTATCCAAAAAAAAGTAAGTTTCAATAAATAAAAATAATAATTTAGTTTTGCAATGCCACCACCGGCTGTGTGGCGCAGTGTCTAGCGCTCGCTTCACAGTCTGGGGGTACAGGGTCCGAATCCGGTGCCTTCTTTCTGAATTTGGTTTTCTGTAGTTTCCCAAATTCCATCGCAAATGCGGAAAGATAACATCTTAAGTCGGTCTACAGCCGCAGGCGTAATAATAACTCATGGTCAGCCGATGCCCCCTGTAATTGGCGCAAGCTGTTGGGGGATGCTAAGGCATGAATTATTATTATTATTATTATATTTATATGTACGATTTCGCAATAATGTTGGCGCTGTTTCCGTTTTGCGACGTCTGCCAAACTTGGACAAACTTTAATTAAATTTGATAAATAAGAGTCTTGCTTGTCTTGATCTGATAGATTATTAAACGCCGTAAATATCTCCTGTTTCTCATCCTCTGATAACTTTTTTACACATTTTTTGGCACATTTACAATCAATGCCTTGCTTTCTTTCTAACACCGATTTTCCTGTTGAGGTAGATATGCGTGTAAGTTTCACCTCTGGCCCTTTTAAATTTTTGTACATTCCTTGCCCACTTTGCCATTTTTCTTGTTCTTTTCCGCCCACCTTTGCCACTAGCTTCACTAACATCCTTAACAGCTACTGTTTCTACCATTACTTAACCATCAGAATCAGATGAGCTAGGCCTGTCTTCATCAAATGGTTTATAATCTCTACCCGAGCTTTGAAAAGGGTCACTTAACTCACTTTCACTGTGACGATTCATTATAATTCGCTATTTTATTAAAGTTTTGCTTTTAATAATATGCCCGGGAAAACCTACACTTGTTGAGACCTGCAACTAGAGCACGGGGTCTTTCAAACATGATACATGTAACACGTAACTTATACCTTCTTGCAGCGTTGATAGAATGTGATGAGTGCTTTTACTTCATGAATCAGTTTCTATTATCAGTGCGTGTTCCATATTTGCACCAGATATAAGGACCGTTGTTTGAAATTAATATCTGACAATATCTCAATTTTCAGAAGAATTGCACATAAGTATCCTCTTCTCGCACCAAGGTCTTCAATTGTTCTTGACATACTTCAACTTACTATAGTGGTTTTCATGTTGAGTATTTTGACTTGCTACAACTGACATGCTAATAAATATTTTGTTGGTGCTTGAATAATTACTAGTATAAGTAATTTAAATCGAAATATGTATACATATACTTAACAAAATACGCTTATACTAATATGTAGTAGTAGAATTAGTGTAATTATAATCTGTAATAGTCTGCGTACTTATCATAGTTACATACAGATTATGTTGCACAAAATTACATTAGAGATAGAATTAAAATTGGCACTGTTAAATTCATCATAACGCGACCACCCGTAACACTAAAAGAGTAATTCCTATTACCTACGAATCTCGAATCAGGAAACACGGTAAAAACTAATGTTAATTTAATGTAAACATAAAGACCGGATTGGAGGCAACGTATTAATAATCCTGTCAGTGTATGAAAGAGTAATTCAATAGTAATTACGTTCTAGCGTGTCCGGTGCTCATTAGGCAAGATTGGACTGCCGCAAGACTGACACACGGTCGACAACGTCTACTACTCCACTTCATCATTCTGCCACGTTGCCGTTACGTTCATACATTACGGAATGTAGCGGCAACACAATGTTAAAAATATCGATATACATATATACTTTACAATATACACTTGCGTCCAAAAGCTTACTTGCACCGCTAATAAACGAGACTATACAAGGTTCCATAAATAAAAACCAGTTTTCCAACAACTTTGTTTTGATTGTATAGTATAAAACAATGTAAATATGTTACAAGCCGTCTTTCTTGCTTAACCAGTAGGAACATGCAAGTTTCAATTCTTACAATAAAATAGGTGGATATAGAAGAACTCAGATACAGTAAAATAAGAAATTATTTCATGTTCAAATTAGTTCTCGATCGTATTTCCACACAAACCAACCAAGTAAAGAACTTTGCATCTGTCAGTTTATTATGAATTGCTTTGCAATATTTTAGAGAACTTCAAATAAGTATAAGTCTACAGTAATCCTATCTTTCTAATCCTATTTGAATATTTAAATGGTTTTTCTTTTTATTCTATTTACTAAATGACCATAACCTCAATTTAGCCATAAGCACCATAATCCATCTTTGTTATATATTCTGTGTTCATTAGCTTATACTTTCTTTTCTAGTTGTGTTTTCTTGTCCCATCAGATCTTGTCAAATAAAATGTCCGAATAATAACTGAACTAACTAATGAACTAAATGAACACATATTATAGAATAAAAAAAAACACTCTGCATTTCAAAGGAATATAAGACCACCTCAGTCAGAGCAATTGAGATATATAACGTGTTCATCCTCCATGCTTTGGATACATGGTATGGTACTCCAATAGATAATTGTAACCTGTTCGTCACAGTGAACACTGGCCACCAATTTTGAACAACTGTAATTATAAAAACAAACTCTGCAAACGCGGAGTTAACTACTACCAAGTTCACAGACCCAAGCTACAGACGTAAATGAAGACACAAAGAGATAGTGTAACGCTTATGCTTCGCATTCGAATCTAGCCATCAATGGATATAATTAACAGCGTAACATTATTATTTGTATAATGTTGTAACAAAGCTATAGAAACACGTTACATACTTTTACAAAACAAAGCCTTTTAAAAGCTGTCATCTCAAGATGGCCAATAAGTAGAATAAAACTAAGCCGGCTATCGGATATCACGCCAATAACTCTAAGTAGTTAAGCACAAAACAATATTTCTTCGTTAATTACATACATAGGTACATCTAATTAATGGAATCTGTTTTATGACTAATAATTAATTCAGTTATTCTATGCTTTATATATGTGGTACATATATATTTTTACACTATCACTATGCACGTAATAGGAGAAATTCAATCTCTTCAAACCGTATAACTAAGGAAACATCCAATTTTAATCTCAGATGATTTGCTGGTGAAAATTCATATGATCAAAAATCGTAATCATATACGTCTTTACAATCTTCCAGTAAATACGAAACTCTAGCGAAGATCCGGGAGAGGCATGACAAATGGCAACAATAGCTGTGGTAGAAGGTTAAAAGAAATGTGGTAATATCAAAATCTTTCCTATTTGTTTTAGACAAAATTGAGTATATTTTAGCAAATGGCAAATGTTTTATATAGTCTAATCAGATACTCTTTTCATCGACCAATCAAGATACAAAGAGTATGTCTGACTACGAAAGTTTGAAATAATTCATCAAATATGTACATACATACATGCTTATCCCAGTCCCAACGGCATTTGTTATTATTCTACAAGAACAGATTGTGTACATTATTTCAAAACCCACTAAAGTATTTATTTCTCTACAATTGTGAAAAAAGTCTTCAAACTAACTGACTACCTATGTAAATTTTGTGCACATATGTGCCTGTCAATTAATAATATGTTTTTTCCACGGTCGGGAGTAGAAATCAGTTTCTATGACATCAAAATTAAAACAGACGTAGTCGATTATTCCCATGGGAGTATAATACTCCCAAGGGAGTTTACATTATAGAGAACGTTTGTGATTCATGCAAAAAAAAGATAACATTGAAATTATTTATTGACATTTAAATTATTATATTATTATAGTTTAGATTTATTTTGTAGTTATGACAATAACTCAACGACTGCTAAATAAGTGCTCAAATCCGAATACAATAATTCTGGTGCTACTTACTTCATAATGACAAAATATGTGTTTTTAAGTTAATGAGACCGTGGAAAAAAAAGTATATACCATTCGGGAGAGATGCTATTTTGTCCTCGGTGCATTCAAATTGCACCTCTGCCAAAATAACTCATTTCTCTCCCTTATAGTATAATATACTATTATAATAGGTATAATATTGTGTGTAAGAATGCAAAAATATTAATCACCTCTTAGTCTACAATTGTCTACCTGTTCTAACTTCTTTCTACGGTAGCCAAGTAGGTAATCAAAGAAACTCTTCGTAGAAACTTCTCATATTCAGTTGCAAATATTCGAGTCTCCTCTTGTCTCTCCTACTTTCCAGACGTTATTAATTATTTGTTAGATTACTAAGTTCGTTTTCTCGAATCAGTTCAAATCCTACCGGTTTTAAGAAGGGCTTAAGCAGACATCGACCCAGCGAAGCAGCACCATCACTTCTATTAACCGGAAACACCGGACTATTCGACCGGTATACCCCCTCATCGGTGGAAGACGGAAGAGGACCGCATTCCGAGCACGGCGACTTCATCAAAAGCTCTCCCACTCTCTCCCTTACAGCCTCCTGCTGCTACCGTCGTCATCGTCGGTTGATAACAACCGCTAATCCCCCGGCTCTTTGGGAATGCAATCCTGGCTCACAAATTTATGGCGGTTCCCTCCGAATAGCTGACCTCAATGGCACCTAGAAATCTGCTCGGAGAATGCAATTTACACTAAATGAGAGATACCCCCGCTACACATAGTAACGGTGGATCGTGTCCCTAAATCGGATCGCTGGTACTCTGGGTATATTAACGTGTTTTCAACGTCGTTTCCGTTTTAAAATCTTTATTTTTCTTTTGCTCCTCTTGTGCCCGGTAATCTTCTTTCCGTTCGTTAATTCCGCGTCGTTTCTAGTAGGGATTTTAGCAAACAATAAATTAGGAAACTTTGTCGCTCCAGGATATCTTTATAGATAGGATTTCATTGATTGGTTTTACAACAATAGCATTTAATGTCTTTGAAGATTGTAAAATCAGATAAGTACAGACAAAATAGTCTGAGCTGGATTTACGTAAGTTATTCGCCTGAGGAACAACACTTTTGCATTGAACTGTAGTAATGAGGTATTTTTTCTACTTCTTTTCTTTGTTATGAGTTAAAATACCTACATATATCTGCGGTGGAAATATACGATACCAGAATTAAAGACCAAGCAAAATTACAGATAATGTTCATGTTCCAAATTTGAAAACTGTGCTTAAGAAACAGAGCAGGTTAAATGGAATTATATTATTAGTCTATTTATACAACGCGAAGCCAAACAATATCCATCATGTAAAATGATAATAAGACATATTTTCGTTAACATAATCTAGAAGTAAGTTACTCGATTTTAGATAGTTCAAGCTCGACAAAATACAAGAGAGAACCGTGTGTTTTATTATGAATGACTTGACAGGACTGTGGGTACAGACGTCAGGATCCGGCATCCGTGATTAATAACACTCCCGCGGCCCGGTTTGCCCAGTTAGCCTACATATTAGCCAGAGTACGGACTGCGGACTCGACGGTAATAACCACCGGGGCCGCACATCCATCAATCATGTGCAAATTACACGGTCCGACATCGCACGTAAGAATTACGGCTGTCGTTCGTGTAATTCCATGGCACGCCACGTACTCTCCTCAGCTTATAATCATCCCAGGGCCCTCATTACGAATCCTTTCTCTTGTCTTTCGACGATTTTACATCCTTTTCTAGTGCACTTAATACTGACGAAGGAAAATGCAAAGGTAATAATACGCGATTCGGCGGTGATTACTGGTGTCAAAAAATGAACAGTCGTAATTGTCGGTTTTGATGCTGGAAAAAAGTCGTTACGGTTATTATGGTCATATTCGACAGGTATTTAACGGTTTTTACTTCGTGGTTAATATTTTGAAGTGGTGTACCTCAAAATATGATTATTTAGCTTTTATAGTAAGATGTGAATGTATACACCATAAGCAAAAAAATATATACAGTATGGTGCCGAAACACAATAATATTTTACAAATCAAAGATATAAATGTTACCTAGTTTTCATGATTGGAGAAGTTTGTATTCTGAAAACTATAGGGTCTCTCCTAAGTATGTACATATATACCTAGACGCGTAATGTTGGTAATAGTAGTTATAAAATAATAACTAAAAAACTCAAATACATTTCTTATATACATATTTGCTATTAATAAAATCACCTACTCCTTTGTCAGATTTAAAGTAATTGTAAAGCATTTTTTCTGGATTTTAGCAAACGTTGACCTTGAGTAACCACAGATTTGGCTTGCTACAAATATTTGACATAATATCTATCCTACATTAATTCATTTTTCTGACATAACCTAACTTTTCCCAACGTTGCTCGCAGATTAGCGTGACATGCACTATTTTTCTGTTGTTGGCCTATGCTGACCGTAACTAGTAATGCAACTTTTTATGAGTCTGGCGCAATTTGGAGACTGCTCCGTCTTTTAAACATACCTACATAATGATCCAGCATGAAAACAACATGTACTGTAGCCAGTTGTACAATACACATAAAGAAAACAAAAATAAAGTATCAAATTTGCACACTAATAATAATATTTATTTAATCCAAAGGACCACATAATACATAAAAAATGGTACATTAGGTATAGGATAAGTTCGTTAACTAATTACACGTACGAAAACTTATCTAACGAGAAAGAAAGAAATAATTAACAATTTTTAAAGATAAGTACTTGTAACAGAGTAAAATATACATACATATAAACAGCTTGGCTCAACTAGCAAAAATATTGATCTATGCAATAAAAACTTTTTTCATGTAGGTAGCTTTTTAATGTTCGAGCAAATAATTTGTCATTTCTAATGTTCTTGATCTTCGAATCTAATTTATAAAAAAGTTTGATGCCAATGTACACGGGATTATTCTCATAGGTGCTAAAACAGTGTTTAATTATAACAAAGTTACCGGCCTTTCTTGTGAAATAACTGTGAAAATCATTATTCCGCACACAATCCATAAATTTCACTAATAGTAAGACTTCGTAAATAAACATAGAAGGGAGTGGCAGCAAATCAAGCTGTTTAAAGAGATTCCTAGAAGAACTACGTCGAGGAACACCCAACAAGAGTGAATCGCTCTTTTTTGTAATCCAAATACTCCAGTAATAACTTAACTAGAAGCCCATAGTACATGATACCATATCTAATTCGAGACTCAAAACATGCATGGTAATAATTCTTGACCACTTCCAAAGAAATGACTTAAGTAAGCCTGTATATAACGTAGCAAGCTTGAGACAATTTAGTATAGAGCATATCTACATACGTGACTGTGCCGGCTTAGATCATTCTCAATACACAGGCCCAAGAATCTAGTATCCTTAACTTGTTGAATGGAATGACCCTCAAGATGACAAGACTCAGTTAGTTTTCTTCAAGGCGTGAAATTAATAAAGACAGTTTTACTGGTGTTCACCTGTAGTTCATTGTTGTTAAACCAGTCAATAAACTTGTGAAGAACAGACTACATCCTTAAACTAGAATAGTCGGTGTGAGATGCCCCATAACTGAGGTCGTCAGCATAAATCACAAGATTATTACTATCAATAACGTGTGGAATGTCAATGATGAAAAGTTTGAATAGAGGCTGTCCCAAGGTCCATCTGATTACCAACTAGTTGCTGAAGGTTTCACCAATGCCACAATGGAAAACTGTTTTAAGGAATGAAGAGAGATATAGAGTAATATAATTTTACAATATTGTGTCAGGATTGTTGATAAGCACGGCTAGTTGTCCACTACGGAAGTATTATAACAAAAACTTTATTTAGATTCTAAAATAAATTGATTTTTAATGCAATTGAGTTTTAATTGACCAAAAAGTGGAAAAACGTATTTAGAAATAAAAAGTACTTATAAATCATAATAATATATATCTTAGTTTTGTAATAAAAAATAATGTTTAATCAAGTAAGTAAATAATAAAATTAATTACATTATTTAAAATAATATGTACAGAAAAAAGTACTCGTTTTATAACAGAATTTTTGCGTGCATAGGTCTTGTTTAATAGACAATCTGCTATGCCTTCCAAGTGACAAATAAGGTAATAAATAAAATTACTATTGAGTCTACGTCATATTTCTTAAAAATATTATTTTGCGTTCAGCCAAAATTTGTTAAATATGTTGAGATAACGCTAAGTACCTTATACGATGAAATAAAATAACTCAACAAACTTTATACGAGTAGTCATACCTGTATCACATGGGAATAAACATACGTATATATGTATGTATGTACATACATATAAGTATGTGGATTGTGCAATGCAACGAAATTAGAACCTTAGTTTCAATGTCTCTTTGCAACAACTGTAGGTGTATGTGGACATAAAGAAACTGACTATCAACTACATTATTTCTAGATTTCTAGATCATTATTATCTCCCATATTTCATTATATAAAACAGCTTAAGTAGCTTTAATTTTATGTTACTCGGTACATATTTTAAATCTTCTGCAGTCACAGTCAAAGTCAAGCTATCTTTAAGCTCAAAATCAATATCATCTTGAATTCTTTGTAAATTATGGATAGGTAGGCTACTAGATATATCGGTGTTTCTCACAAGATTTTTCTTGCAAAACCTTTTCTCCTTGCTGCTATATTCATTCAAACAATTTTCAGAAGCTTCAGAAATCCGCTATTTAACATTTTGGAAGGATACATTTTTCCGTTGACTGGTTTGGCGGAATCAATCGTAGCATTATTACTGTGAGACAATTTCATATATGCTTGAACACCAATTCCAGCTCAATGTGGATTGCATAACTACTAAACTCAAATGCATACTCCAATGAGTTGCCCTCTTCTTTGCACAGTTGTGGTGTACAACTAGCAAGGCTGTAAGTATGTTTTGAATATTTTCTAATTTACCTTAATAATTGTTATTTTGCGGAATTAATATTGACTATTTCAGGATCCAAAAATAGCTTCAGAGCACAAAATAGTTTACTATTTTTCTGAATCCTATCTTAAACATTGCGTGGCATTTTTTACTTTTTAACTATCGGATATGTAAGTTCTTCGTTTTTATCTGTCTCCACACTGGACTGTATGGTCTGAAAAGCAAGAAAAGTCGTTAAGCGATAACTATTAGATAGCCTCCTTTCCGAATTCCAATGCATAGGACACCCACACACTAGTAGGATATTTTCCGTCCCAATTCGCAGACGAAGCTTTTGTTGTCTCACTACTCACTAATATACCTGAAAACAGTTTATAATGAAGTTACTCATCATTAATGTTAGAATTCTTTTATCTACATTTGTAGTTTTTTGCTTAATTAATCATACATGTCAACTTAAACGTCTTTCGCTCATACGGCATAACACAAACACAATGTTATGTTTTGTATCTACAGGCTGATTCATTGTCGATCCTCACCATTGCGATCTCGCTTATTATTGGAGATAGACGGTAGGTTTAAATTTGGCGAAGTTTCTAAATTTTGTGGTTATTATGATCCCAAAAAGAAAGTAGACTTAGAACAAATGACGTTCGAGATTTTTCAAAAAAAAACTGAAAAATTATTTTTTTTATTTTGCTTGTAGCACTTTTATTTGGTCTTGCAGAGAAAAACTGAAAACACACTCTAAAAGCCACTTTTTCTCTTCTATCTAATGGTGTATTTAAAATTTTTATACGACGTTTTGTTTTCTTTGGGTCATCATCAACTTTGTTATTTCGTATGGGCGCCATATTGGATTTTGACACAGCTGGAAAGATTTTCTTTTTCTGATTTCAACCATGTGTCATATGTTGAAAACAAAATTTGATATAGTGTGTTAATTGATCAAGAATCTGATTTGAGATTAAATAAGGTAGGTAGCTATGAAATTTCGAACTGTCAATCACTTACAATTGAGTATCGCGTAAATAAAAATCCATGTTAAATGAGATAGCCATGGAATTACGAACTGTCAATTATCGTTGCGTTAGTAACTCAAAAATGGCTTTCACCAACGAAGAGAAACGATAATATTATGTATTTTTACAATTGTATCCTAAACGACTACAAACATATCATACCATTTTTCTAGATCTTGACAGAAATTTAGTCGAATATGGATCGTGGAGAATTGCGTCGAAATAAGCTGAAACCGTACAAAGTCCATGTTAGTCATAGTTTACTACCTGATAATATCTTAAGACAAATGGAATATTGTAATTGGTTACCAGGAAAATTAGAAAACTACGAAGATTTTTTGAATACAATCACCTGGTCAGATGAATCGAAATGTACTAACTGACCGGTTAGTAGCGCGGTGCCTAGTGTGCTCGCTTCCCAGTCCGCTAGTAATGGGTTCGAACTCCGGTGTGTTCTTTCTGAATTTGGTTTTCTGTAGTTTCCCAGATTCCATCGCAAATGCTAAAGGGCAACATCTTAAGTTGGTCTACAAGCACAGGCATAATAATAACTCATTGCCAGCCGATGGCCCCTGTAATCGGTACAAACTGTTGGGAATGTGAAGGCATGAATTATTATTATTATGGTAGAATGTTTGATCGAAATACATCAGGGTAAAATTCCAAATATTTGTACTTACTCGTTACTGTTGTATTTTAGTTCGATGACTAAAAAATACATAACCTCTCTTGTTTCTCGTTGCCTCACTTCTCGCGCCATTTTTCCGTTACTAATGCAAGTTCAGTTCAAAATTCCATGGCTACCTTATTTAACATCGATTTTCATTTTTGCGATACTCAATTTTAAGCGATTGACAATTCCAAATTTCATAGATACCTACCCTATTTAATATCAAATTAGATTCTCTGTCAATTAACATACAATATCAAATTTTGTTTTCAACATATGACATATAGTTGAAATCAGAAAAAGAAAATCTTTCTAACTGTGTCAAAATCCAATATGGCGCCCATAAGAAATAACAAAGTTGATGATGATCCAAAGAAAACGAAACGTCGTATAAAAATTTTAAGTACACCATTAGATAGAAGAGCAAAAGTGGCTTTGATAGTATCTTTAGTTTTTCTCTGCAAGACCAAATAAAAGTGCTACAAGCAAAATAAAAAAAATAGATTTTTCAGTTTTTTTGAAAAATCTCGACCGTCATTTGTTCTAAGTCTACTTTCTTTTCGGGATCATAATAACCACAAAAATTAGCAACTTTGCCAAATTTAAACCTACCGTCTATCTTCAATAATAAGCGAGATCGCAATGGTGAGGATCAAAAATGAATCAGCCTCTATAGTATAATTATATATATTAAGGAACACAAATGTGTAGTACAAGAGACGGTGGCAGATAAGCGAAATAGTAGAAATAACCAAAGTGACGATTCCAAGATTCTTAATTAGATATTCATATAGGCCACCATATTCTCGTCCAATGCTAAATATTATTTCTGGAAATATAATATATAATATGGTTGAGATCGCACTAAAAGATAGTGTGAAAGCTCGCCTGCATATAAAACACAATATTATGTATTATTAACGCATGGATTAATTTACATCTGACAGCTACAAATTTAATTAATGTAAATGTCCATTCAACCTGTATGCAAATAAATGTTCTTATAGCAACGTTAGATGGAGAATAATAATGACAGCTTGGCGTAAAGAAATGCCTTATTACATAAATAATGTTATTACATTTATATTTAGCATTTACCTTGTAGTAGTATAGCTGTCCGCTTATTTATCATTTTTAATTAAAACGTTGTGCAAGACTACCGTTTCATGAGCCGCTAGGTGTAATTTAACTGATGCTGACCGTGTAGACGCGTAAAAGGAATTGAAATTTTTTCTAGAACAATAAGCGATGATTTTTACCGCATGTGGGCTTAGTGTTTTGATAGAGACTACATTATTTAGAATTAATGCATTTTCTTACTGCCAGATGTTATTTTTCTTTGTTAACCGTTATTTCGTAATAATAGTTTTATTAGAGGAGTAAATTAAATATTATTCCGCTCGGTCCTAATATTAACAAGAATCTGGCACTTGTTTATAAAGCTTTATACTATTCAGAATCAAAAACAAGACAGTTATTAAGCTAGAAAGTACAATGATAACATTGTTGTCCAAATTAAAATACGCAAAAGTAAAAATATTGTTACAAAATTCTTCGCTTGAAGTTTATACACCAATACCCTTAATGCCATGCCGGAGATTGAAACTGGTAATTTCATTATCGTAGCGTTGGGTTTTAACAGCATAAATGAACACTATTAAAAGTACCGAGAGGAATTGACAAACACGGTGGGAAATTAATAATCGTTACTACGTAAGCTATAGAGAGGAATATGTTTGCGGCTAATTAAGGAGCAGTAGCATGTGGTGAAAAAGTCATTACAATGTATTTCCGCAGTTGGTCCTGATAGGAAATTGAAGGGCCCAATAATAATTCCAATAGCAGATACAACCGGTAATTGTCGTAATGAGAATATTGCCGAAAGAAATAGTGAAGATATGCGGATATGACAGGTGGAACTTCTTGTAAGTATTTGTAAATACAAATACATGTTACATGTGTTTGCATCAACTTTCTTTATAACCTACTTTATATAAATGCGTAATACGTCACAGGTTTAAAAATGTTAGGATATATAGATAGCTTCTTACAAATTTCGCAGACAACAAAATGGATTGATAATGCATATGGCAGCAGTATGTATTTTGAAGATGGTGAAATGAATCTTTATATGTATGTTATCGCAAAACTTGGAAACAAATCGGGAAAGTTCTCAAAAGTTTCCAGGATGTTTAGTTTTATTGTATTAGTGCCTACTAGCAAATAAGCGATAGCCCAGTCTTTTATGTATGCAACTGAAACTAGTAACTAATTTATTTTTGAAATACGTATGTCCATTTTCAGGCTTATACATATTTATTCCTGTCATCTGCTGCTCCTGTATACTTTACACTAACTAAGACCTTTTTTGTGACTGACAAGGACAAGAGTTTTACAACAGCGCACTAGCAAAATGATTACCGTCTATAAAATAAAACATTTTCACTCATTAAAATTAACGAGCGTCTGCTGTCAGGAAGGTACAAATAGCCGTTAAAATTAATATTAATAACATAAACAGCGCGCATAACATAGGTGAGACGAGACTAAAGAAGATTTATCGGTACCATTAAACTATCAATAAAACCACCGGTTAGCGGTGTGCACGTATTATGTTTTCCCATCGCTTATAATATTTAATTAACTTTAGACTTTTGCCACTCGGCGCTGACCGTGTATAGTCTGTGTATGTATATAACGGAGAAGAACGGCTCACGGAATTAATTTCCTAGAAGTCAGAGAGAAGTCATTTCGAATATTAAGTCGAGCCATCAAAATTCTGACACCGGCAGTAATTCATGTTAACTAATTTTATGCAGCACTACCTCTCTCAGAACGGACCCCAACCTTTCTCTCTACCTACTGACGCCTTTCTAAAAGACGGTGTTTTATGTAGTTGGCGGTATTGTGTATAGTTTATTTGCGGTTACAATGCACCATTATTCTTTCCTTGTTGTTGCGCTTGTATGATATTAGTCGAGATAATTGCAAATATATACAGGGTATTTTTAGAAATATTAAAATATTTGTTATAACTAAACAAAATGATTCAAACAATTATATTATTTATTGATATAAATATCTCACCGCCTCGATTGTAACAGTACGAAGTTATTACTTTAAGTAAGCGAAGTGCACTCAACGACATGCGACGGCGACTGACAACAAATAACGAGAAACAGGTAAGATCTTACTCGACTTATTTTTTTTAAATTAGTACTTACTAAATAAACTCTCAAAGATGAGATTAACCAAACGCACCAATTATTCAAAGCATCTCGAAATTGAATGCGTCAGTTTTGAATTTTTGCAGGTTTAGTAAGCGTAGGAGCGGCCAGTCTCTTATTGTGGGGAAACCTAAGATGCAGGATTCGAACTCAATGCTTCAGTAATTGTGGTGCGACAGGCTGAGATCAGTTCTGTGGAGAAACAGTATAAGATCTGTTCCTGCACCCGTAGTACGTCCAGAAAATCCAACCTCTATCAGACAATGATTTTACTCGACGGGTTACCTGTTGTAAATGGTTCCGTCAAACAGAAACTCGTCTTCCAAATCTTCGATCCGTGATCCTGTTTACCGATGAATACTGCTTCACAAAAAAAATTGGGTGCTGAGTTACCATAATATTTATCACTGGACCGATAAAAACCTACAAGATATCCATCAGAGTGCATCCCAACATAGGACATCAATAAATGTATGGGTCGGAATATTGGGCGATCATTTATTTGAGCCACATGTACTTCCCGAAAAATTAAATGCGGTAGATTGTCTGCAAAATACGTTACCCGATCACTAGGATGACATACCACTACATCTACGACGGCAAATGTACATAGTTCATGCACGATGGGGCATCTCCACATGTTGCCTGACTTGCATGGGAACATTTAAACCTGGCATTTGCACATTGGATAGGCCGAGAAGGAACGATCCTGTGGCCAGAAGTACCGATTTGAATCTGTTGGACTTTTTCCTGTGAGGATACATGAAAAACTTTGTGATCGTCAACGGGAAATTTTAGACGTCGAGACTCTTCGAGACTGTGTTGCCACAGCGGCCCAGCTTATGATAAGGTTTGCTGTCGCACAGAGGCATGCGAAGCTCGTGGTAGGAATTGCGGACATTACCACTCTAAGTTTTTGTCCTGTTTCTCATCAAACAGTCCTCGTCAAGACTACCACGAATTATTTGAAAAGAAAAAAAATATTAACTACGATCGCGACATCAAATAGTAAATTATTAATTACCAGATCATTACGTAATAATATGTCGTTGCACTTTAATATTGAAAGTTTCTGTAATGAAAAAAACAAAAACATTTGATTCCTACGAACAAAAACAAACAGGTCGAAATAATAAAATCTGTAGTAAATGTGTGACCTTGTTATAAATAGAATATTTGTAAAAAGACTACATGACTACATGTGCATAGAGCAGCAAAACTGCTTCGTAAACAAATGCGTTCATGGAGTACAATAAGCGTTTATTTACATATTATTCACCTTGATAAAAAATATCTTTTATGTCTATTAGAAATTTTTGCAGCATCCCTTTTTTTCTTGTACGCACCTGTCAGGCCCGGATTCAACAAAATTTATATAACAGAATTTGGTAATTATTAAAGGAAGAATTATTTTAATATATGATCGTATTTTTTTGGATTTACCTTTCTTGTGGTATTAGTTTTATACTGTTTATTTTTTCCGACACTATTCATTTGAGACCCTGTATACAAGAATGAGTTCAATCTACAAACCGCATTCCATCGAATTACTTCATGTTATAACAGATAGTCAAAAACGTCAAATAATTACGTTAAATTTTATACATATGCATGAATCGTTACGTAGAAATAACAATGACGTCAGAGATTACCTCCATAAAAAAGTTACTGCGCGTTGAAAAACTGCAAAAATATCCATTTGAATTAACGTTCATAACATCACTGAACATATTCTCTACTATTAATAAAGTGCTGATAGGAACATATATAAATTTGCACCATCCATTTCGGTCGAAAACTCGCATAAACAAATCAATTATAACCTTTGTAAAGACGTTTATTTTGACGAACGTCTACAAAATATGTTTATACCACATCTTAATGTAGGTTCAATTATATAGCTCAATGTTAACTAGCGGAATAAAGCATTAAGTTACACGTTATATATCAGATCTGTCGGCCTTTTACAATTAATTTAGTGCTTAATTCTACAATTACCGAAGGCAATAATGTAAGACACTTTACAAAAAAATATGCCTTATTAAACATTCTAGAAACTGTTGCTAGGATTGTGTTAAACACTATCATCATTCCCTTAATTCTGGTATCATAATATTGTAGTTTAAATGATTTGGTACCTTCTAGTGTGTTTCCTGAAAGTTTTAATACATTATTGTTTTTTTCTTAAATTGTCTGAAGGTTTTCTGCAATTTTTAAGATTATTTTGAAATGAAATGCTACCATCTGCGCTTGGAATGAAGAAATGTTACAGTTGCAGCACAATTTTCTTAGTTTTAGTATGCGTATTCTTAACTAACAATCCATGATATTAATTTCTATGATTTTATTATGTATCCTGCATAAATGATACTGTCTTTTTATTTCAGAATTACCTGATGGTACAATCAATTATTTTGATTGAATTGCTTATCCAAACAATGCAATTAACTAAAATCATTCGCTTCTTTGAAAAACTCATTATGAATTTTATTGCTGTATCCAGGACGTTTCCTACTAAGAACGACAATAATAGTTTAAGTAATAATTTACAACAAATTACTACCTCATAAATCAGCGTTATGTGTTTACGAACGCTCGTGAATAAATTATAATGTTAACGATGTTTAGTGAATGTATAAGTGCCTGTACGTTTCATGTGCGCTCGGCGTGTAGGCCAATATTACACAAAAATTTGTTCTGACATGTATATATAGGTTATGTTTTTATTGATGTTCCATTATTAGCGAAGCAATAAATGTCATAGACGCTATTCTTATATAATATTACATCTGCTAGGTACAAGACGCGCTTGTTCCTTTCATTTAAACTTGATTAATGTTTGTGTAACGCCGGACGTGAGCTCATTGAAGGTGACGACTTGTTTATCGAAACGTCAATCTTACATACACACGTCTAGATATATACGGTATCTTTACGTGAATTGCAAGTCGTCAGAAACAAGTTTCTAATAGGAGTCTTGATAAAAAGTTATAAACATTACGAACACAAAAAGTGATAATAATATATTACTATTAAACTGGTATGTAATCCAAATTATTCCTATTGAAATCATAGTTAAATACATATTTTAGAAGATGGAAACGCACAAATACATCTCATCACTATGATGAATATAAAAGAATTGGACAATTCATAAAACATGAAATCCGAATTGCATACGATATTTGTCTCCGTAGAGCTGAAGACAATATAATTCTTAACCCAAGATCATTTTGGTCGTTTGCGAATAGTAAGAGATCGCAGATAAGAATATCGTGTTCAATGTCTCTGAATGATAATGAAATATCACAACCTCAGGATCTAGTAAACATGTTCGTCTCTGAATTTTGCAAGAACTATTGTACGAGTTCAAGCACCGCCTCTTAGATGTTTACCTATAATCTTTCGTTTGATGTGGGGTGTATTGGCAAGGAAGAAGTTTTCAAAGCTGTCTTGAGGATTCGTGATGACGTTTCAACCGGTGAAGATCAAATACCTGGCTTCCTGGTGCGTGATTGTGCTGGCGCTTTTGCTTATCCTTTGTCAATTACCATATTTATAACTTACTGAATTGTGCGTGCATCAGTGCATCAGTTTTTCCGATTGTCTGGAAAATAAGCAAAGTTATACTAGTTTTCAAAAAAGGAAATCGTAATGACTTCAATAACTACAGGCCAATAAGCATAATTTCTAACTTTGCTAAAGTTCTCAATATCTTTTTGATGAAAGTCGATGGTTTTGGCCTCAGTCTGTCTTTTTCCCGATTAATGTCATCGTATTTATCTGGACGGAAAGCCTACGTTTTTTACAACGGATACTCATCAACCCTATTTCCCATGAATTCTGGTGTACGGCAGGGGTCCAATTTAGGCCCGCTGCCTTTTAATATATATTAACGATCTCCTGAATTCCCTTACATGTGAATGTCTAGCATACGCTGACGATCTTAAAATTTACAATGTAATCAACACTCCGGGATGACTGTACTCACTTGCAAAACAATCCGCGCAAGGGGGAAAAAATTGTGTGTACTATACAAGATATTCATAAACGTCAATAAATGTGCTTCCGTATCATTCAAGCAAGTCGACTATTTCACTCATATGTCATCAAATCAGAATCAATAACGAGATGCGATCAAATGATAGACGTGGCCGTATTATTTGACTGTCATGTCGTTTTAATGAGCATATAGAAGCTATTTGCTTATCTGCATCTAAAAATCTGGGTTTCCTGATAAGGACTTGGAAGAGAATATTCGGACTATGAGGACACTATATTATACGATTGTCAGGAGTCGAATTGAATACTGCTCCATAAACATCTCGGAATCGAAAGAATCCAAAAGCGCTTTCTGGAGTACTTGTTTTATCGGGTTATTGGAATTCATACGGAACGCAACTCCGACTGTACATATAGGCTTACTTAGCGATCATGAATTTACTCTCTTAGCTGATCGACGTATGCTATTAAAAAAGATGGATAGCCCTTCATTACTTACTTTGGCTGACTTCAATGTGCCATATTTCGGCGCCTCCACCAAAATGTAATGACCCTATCTGTGACGAAGGATTTGCTCCAAGGTAGCATTCCTTGGACAGGTACCAAATTATATTAATTAGATAAATATTTAAAGCTGCACCTGCCTTACTATCGTCTCTATAACCTAGTGGACTGATGAACAAACAACTATATTTATTAATTCATACGACATAGGGTTTAATCGCGTTGATTGCAACAGATGTCACCCCGTTCTACAGTTTTCATATCCTAAACTTCTACACTATAATCTGCAGTTTGCCCCCTTTTCTTATGCCTACAGTACACACTATTACAAATTAAAGTAGGATGACAAGGAGTAATGTGATTGACTCAGAGACTATCATTTTTTAGTTTATTTACTACGATAACATAGTGTCGTATGTCATGATGACGACAAACTTTATAATAATGAAGAAGAAATCTTTAACAGCATTACATTCTGCCAAAGTTGAAAAACATCAAATAGTTTATTCTGGCTCTGTACCAAGAAAAGCGTTCATCTACATAACCGCAAGATATAACAGACTATGTTTGTGTTATAAAATAGTTGCAAATACTAAAGGAGCAAATACCGGGCGTGTAGCGCAGTGCCTAGCGCGCTCGCTTCATAGTCCGGTGGTATCTGCTTCGAACCCCGGTATGTTCTTTCTGAATTTGGTTTTCTGTAGTTTTCCAAATTTCACGGCAAATGCGGAAAGATAACATCTTAAGTCGGTCTGCAGCCGCCGGCGTAATAATAACTCATGGCCAGCCGATGCCCCCTGTAATTGGCGCAAGCTGTTGGGGGATGTTAAGGCATGAATTACTATTATTATTATTATTATATAATATTATATATTATATAGATTATTACCCTTAAATTTAACAAGAACCAAAGAGAAGATATCAAACGTTACTCGAATTACGAATGGGTAATAAAACACTTATTGTGCGATAACGATGGTGGGGATCCCTAAATGTTTAAAACAATAAGTGACCTCGCTAGCTCATACGGTTGGAGGGGGTGGGAGATAACAACCACAGATGATAGATGCCGGCGCCAGGAACCGTTATCTCAAACTTATTATTTTCTCCTAACACGGGATGTTCCAAATCCGTGTTCACGGGATCAAGTATCGGTAGGTTACTATGATTACAATAAGGGCAGCCAAAACCAGACGCAATAAAAGTCAACAATTAACAAGAACCGATATATGTATATTGACAAAATAAACCGATGCTACAGGTATCAAACAATTTACCAATCAAAACAATAACGGGTTGATGTTGGTACGAATTACGAAAAATACATTATTGTAAGAAAAAATTACCAAAGTTACAAAGATATAACGAAAGAACTATCGGTACAATTGAACATACATTGATTTCAATAAAACAATTCAATAAAACACAATAAAATGAATAATATAAAAACAAACAGTATGACTTAGCTTAACTCCAGACCGGTACGAACACTATTTTCTTCACATAGATCCCCCGAAGGGTGAAACACAGACGTGCAACTAACCGGTTAAAATATAAATGCTAACACTAGCTCTTTAAACTATACGAGAACACCACACGATACTTCACCTGGATTAACCGGATTTGTGAAGAAGTCGGAATATCAGGTTTACCGTGGTCTTGGAGCCAAACTTCGTAAGTGATTTCTTTCTTTCTGAAAAAAATCCCACTTGTAGGGGTCTTGTTGAGTAGCTGGTTTCGCGCCACAATTCCTGGGTCGCTAATTGGTTTCTTAAGGGCCTTGGTTGTTGATTGGCTGAGACCGGTGGTGAGATGTTATTACCCAATAGCGTGCAAGATGGTCTGGATGATGTGACAACCACGGTTAACAACTGCGCATGTGTTCTGTTAGTGCACGAGTACTGTCGGCTCCTTTGTTGCCGCGCCGCCGATCCTAAGCCGGATACGACAACTGCGGGTAGTACGTACTGCGTAGTAAAAGGTTTTCTTTGACGCATATAGCCGACGCGCACCTGCTATACACAAACTGAAATACACACTATACGCGGGTCAAATTGTTAAATACATACATATATATGGCTTAAAATTACATATGAAATATTGTTTGACAGTGATATGATAAGTTGCAAATTTATGAAAATTACAGGTTACAAAGTAAAACAATTGACATTTAAAATTTCATGAAAATATAGGTTACATTTACAAATATGACAAGACTGTTTACAGAATAATACAATATTGTTTACAAAATATATGCAGAGCGACGTTCTTTCGTTATAAAAATTCTAATTAAATTTTGACCCGTAACAAGCTTTTGAATAAATTAAAACAATGACGTCAACATAGAAAATTCCTCCATCCTGATTACATATGACCCTTATTCAACAATTCCATTCTATTTATGGCATCCATTTATTATAAATCTGGGGCATATACGATTCCATAAATCTAAAAATTATGCGCACATCGCATATGCACGCGTCTGTCTTCTATATATCAACACACGCTCGTTTGGTACGCCATACACTTGGGTTCCTGTATGCAGCACCGGGCACGATGGCGGTGCATAATTCATATTTTAGTGCGGATTTTAATTCAGTCATTGGATATGACAAGTTGTGATTAAAGCGAATGGAGATCTAGATGGCGTTAGCGATGGTTACTGCAACGTTCCACTATGGCCGCAGCATCAGAGTCCTGCCTATACAGCGTGCATACGAACGTGCATAGAACTTGAGCCTGTCGGGCTCGTTTTGTTTATTTTCTGTATTCGGGTGCTCGGGCGTCAGGCCACCGGTAATAACTTGTCAAATGCACTCACAATTTGCATTGTCGTTTCACATAGAGGAGAGAATTCAATATTATTTGTTTGTACCGTGCTGGGCACTGCTTTTTTTCTTGTTTAGGTTCATCCCAACCAGCCAACTTTGTCCGTTCCATTTGGTTGTTTTACTTTTTTTCTGCTATATTTCCTCTTCTATTTATTTTTTAAAATTGACATCATTATAAATCAATTATAAAAAAGAGCTTCTATTTATTGTGCACCGCGTGCAGACGTGTAGTAAAACCAGGTATTGTCAAAATCGGAAAAATATAATAAACACACAAAACGACGTTACACAAAAAAACCCTCGCAGCAAACAATAAAAACAATAAACAAACATATTCGAAATATGTACTGAAAGAGTTGTCAACAGCATACGCATATTTATATTCATTTTATTAGAAGGTACATATTTTGTATATTGGAATATATGTACATACATACATATATATAAAAATATTGATTCGTAATTTTGTGTAGCAGTGTTAGGACATATTAAGTTAATTAAACTGTTACCTGCAGACATAAAAAATATTCTAAAATTTCTGTCTTCTATAAGGCTAAACTACTGAAAAACTCTTAAGATAACCTACCAAAAAAATTTAAAAGAGAACATTAATTTCCAACCATTGATTCTGTTCACAGGGAATAAAGGATTGTGGTTCAAAAAGAACTGGAAGTACTCACACCATTCTTATAACGAAATGTGTTTTTAACTACAATGCTTGTTCACATTGCTGTACTAGGTCGCATAAAGTAATAAACAAGATTGCAGTACTATCACGAAAAGGTCTATTAGTGACTCATTTATAAGATGTGGTACTAATTATTGAAAATAACAAATATAATATCTAAGACGTAAAAGGAAATAAGAAATAACGCATTATAAAAGAGAAACGAAAAACGGGAAAGATAAGAATCGAAGGAGGAAATACAATACAGTACATGGAAAAAGATTTTAGAGAACTACAAGAGGACTGGAACTGGAAATCTCTTCTATAGCCGAAATGTGCTTTTGAGAAACTACTTCATTAGTATAATATATAATTTTTATATCTTTTACTTTTAACATGCGTTAAAATAATGTGAATAATATAATGTAATATAAAAAAGTAGGTGTGTGTGTGTGTAGATTATCTCCTAGCAAATCGAGAACCACCAGATCCGATCAAAACCTAATCACACTGCTTCAATGGTCATTCTTATGGTGACCTAGAACAGTGAAACTCTCAGTCAGACTGTTGCAATTGAATTACGAGGAAATGTCCAGATCGAAAGGAGCTTTTTTCAAATTGTCAGGAACTGACTACTACATTCTACTAGCTTTTGTATTGTTGCGCTCTGTAATGTTCGTTATATTTGTGCTTCTCATAAGAAATATATTATTATGATATATAATATTATGATATAAATGATTAAAGAAACAAATAATTTAACAATAATATTTACTTACTTTACTCGTATTGTTTACTACAATCTCCTTATATAGGTTAATTAATAAATAATTATTAATTAATTAAAAAAAGAGACTTGAGTCAATGGCGTGCACAGGGAATAACCCAGATTATAATATGAAAAATTTATTGTAAAACACATCACAAACATACACAATACATAATCACATTCATTTTGGCGTAACAACAATAAATTTCAAGGTGGAATTACAAAAAAAAATTGAAATATCAAGTAGTGGAATGCAGAATTCAGCGGCTGGTTGGTGAAATAGAAAAGAAAAAGGAGGCGAGAGTTATTGATAAGGTTAAAAAAAATTGACAAAAGAATAGAAGTCACAACAAAACTTGTGTAAAGAAAAGACATCGCAAAAAAAGCGAATAATAAGTTATTAAGAATAATAAGTTGAAAGTGCCCAGTTAGAAGCTAAATAATGAAAATTAAAGTGTACAGTAACAGGAAAACCGGCAGGAAGAACTAAAGGATTTAAAACTACAAGAATGCAGCAAAGGAAACAAACGGACAGCAGAGGGACATCGGATTACACACACATACATCATACAATTAAATTGGGAAATTATAAGGTAAGGGAAGAGGGAGGACAGTTTACGTCAAGCATTGTAAAAGATAATTCACATTATAATCTGGTTGTTTTCTAACAACTAATAGTTTTTTCTTGCGTCACACAACAATATATTATAAACAATGGCAAGGCAAAACTAGTTACTTTTGCGTCTTAGTTGCTGAGCACATAGCAAACAGATGTATCGCTGCTAAATAAATTCGCTAAAATGTAGAAACTGTCGTACTACAAAACTCCTACGGAACTCCTGCACATCTGCTAGCCGACCATCCAATTAGGCAAATCCACTTCACAGCCGATCGGTTAAACTAACCTAATCTAAACTAGTTCTCCGCCACATTGTGGGTGTACAACCAGGTTGAAGAAAGCATACTTGCAATGGATCGGGATCGGTCACTGGCTAAATTATCTTCTTGTTTAGAGAGGAGAAAAATTTTGCTTTGTTTACTGCTTTTTTGCAATCTGGATTGACAACATTCTAGAAATATTGAGCAATATCCTTTAACTGCTGCTTCAGATAATTCCAGTTTAACTGTTTCAAATTAGACCAAAATTGGCAATTTCTTCTCGTAGCTTAGTACGAAATTTGCATTCGTATCCTTTTACCTCTTATGTAAAAGAATGTCAAATCTTCTTCTTGAAACATTTCTGTGAGAACACCCATAGTGAGTTAAATTAGAATGCTTATCAGTGGGAGAATTATTGAATGATTTTAATAATAATAATAATAATAATTCATGCCTTAGCAGCCCCCAACAGCTTGCGCCAATTACAGGGGGCATCGGTTGATCATGAGTTATTATTACGCCTGCGGCTGTAGACCGACTTAAGATGTTACCTTTCCGCAATTGCCGTGAAATTTGGGCAACTACAGAAAACCAAATTCAGAAAGAACATACCGGGGTTCGAACCTGATACCACCGGACTATGAAGCGAGCGCGATAGGCACTGCGCTACACGCCCGGTGTATCATGTTTGGTTACATTATATTATTACATTCACAAGACCATTTGACATTTATTTTGAAAGAAATTATTACAGTTTTTTTTGAGTATTTGTCGCAGTTTCCTTGAATTTGATAAAGGGTTTTAAGTTTTCTAATTACTGCTCAGCTACAAATGCTCAGCTCAAAGCAATTGTAAATAATTTATAAAATAATGATTATTTTTTAACTAACACTATACCACTTACGACTATTCCGAGAACGTTACCATCAGGGATTTTATATTTGATGTTAGTTACTACTACTAACCTTCGCTACAATTAATCTCAATACGATTTAACGTTTTTTGGTGTATATTATAGCAGGCCAAACATATGTATTTCTGGTTCTGGCTGATATTAAGTAACAACACACATCTTCATCAGCTCAAGTAATATAGAAAGTTTCAGAAAACTTAATACTGAAAATGAAAGAAATCTATCCAAACCAAAGCTTACTTCAATTCTTAATTTACTATTTCTATTTCCACTTAAAAGAAAATTATTTACTTAATTACGAAAGTGACGATAAATTAAGATTGCCGCCTTTTTACGCAGTAATCTCTGTTTGTATTCACTGTACTGAAAAACAATAAAACGCGCAGTGTTCTTCAAATTTTGTAATGTTAACCCGATTATTTAAAATTAAATGCGACAAAAAGAGACATTTACAAAACACCGAACTCCTAGCAACATAGATCTTAACATAAAAGTACTAAAGAAAGAGATATTGCAATCCGACGGTGTAACCGACGTGGCGTACTACGAACCGGAGACGGTTGAATCGAAAAGAGGCGGAGAAATAGTCGCACGAAGCGAAGATGAATTGACGGGGTTACGGAGCAACGGACACGAACAGCGGAAAAGCAGACAGCACACTCTTAGCCCCGGTGGCAGCGGCGATTACTCACTGCGGGGGTGACCTGGCGTGTCGTCCCAACTGGGGAGCACGGAAGTGCCTTCCCGGAGATAAGCACTTTACATTTGTAGCCTTTCAGCTAACAAAGCCGCACGATACAGATAAACGGTCGACTGTGACTTGTGGCTGTAGCGGTGGTGGTGCTTTTGGCGCTCAGACTAAATTCAAGCGAAAACAATTGTAATTAGTCTCCGTAGAGAAAATGTTGAATTTAAACATTCAGAGTGTGTCATGGAACAGCGCAACCAGTTTATTCTAGGGAAAATTTAATTTAATATAGTTTTGAGACATCCTGTCCGATTAAAGTTGAGTTACAATTACGTTAGCTTAGTATTAATCATATACAACACGAATAACTTTTGAGCAACTGCAAAACACTGAATGCTACTTATCTTCGATTCAAAGTTGGAAAAACAAATTTAAAAAATCATGAAGTTTGTCATGTCTCTTACGTAAACTGAGAGCTCTTTAATTTTGTGCAGCCCTTATATTATTGGTAAGATGCACAGACATGAAAAACTAATCTGAAACACTCGGATTTCAGCTTGAAGAACATAAATTAAAAAAAAAATTATTTATTTTATAACACAGGTGTAAAGAGGTACATACCTACAGGGTGTATTTTAAATAAACGTAAAGACTATGAAAAATGGAAAGATATTACTTTATTGAACTTAAATCCAAAATATTTTGCGCAAATTCTTTCCCAGACGCTAGCATAACAATGACAAAGATATTTATGAAATATTCGTTGCGCCACTGTGTTTTAACGAATACATGTATGTAGCGTAGAGCAGGTGTACCGATAGGAAATATTTAATATGTGTGCAACGCACAATCAGATTCAGTCTCTTTCGAATGTTGTATGTGGAGAACTTACACACCGCATGTACTGTACGATATGATTTTCATTTATGGTGAAACAGACGAAAATGTTCTTCAAACATGTCTTAGGTATAGGGAGCGTTTTCCAAATCGTCGAACCCCATCTCACACTTGCATAACGGATGTCGTGTTTAGATTACGGGGAACCGATAGATTGTTGTCATCTTACGAAAGTCGTGGACGTGAAAAGGCTCGTAGGGTTTTGCATGCTAAAGAAGACCTGGATCTTATTGAGAGAAATCCAGGTGTAAATACACGAAAGGCTGCACGACAGTTTAGGGTGTCTAGAGTAATTCCATACATTGGCTAGATTTAAAGTAACACTTCCTTTATCAATTAGTCTCCGATAATATTTTCATACGTAATCATATTGATATTATTAAACTCTTCGTTCCAAGCTATTTAAACAAGCTAACACATCAGCGCTAGCTCGTAGTTTTTATAACATCGACAGCTGTTTTTGTGACGTCTTACGTTATATAATAATTGTATCGTACCATTCTTAATATTTTTTACTTTTATTTCAAATACACCCTGCATATTTGATTATTCAATTATACACATTATTTACGAATTATAACTAGTATGGTTGTGTAATTTATTTTATTGTGTTTGTGGCAGCATTCTTGTGAAATCTTTTACTCATTAAATAAGCAAACAAAAAGAAGTTCAATGAGGTATAATATCAAAAGAGCAATGCGGTAGTACTGAAAAGCTTACCACCAAATTTACTCTAGTCAATAATCTATATTGGCGTGTGAGTAGTGTACAATAAAAGTTGTTATCATTTAAAATGTCATCACGTTAACTTCCTGTTATTGCTTGGCCAATTCTCCTTTACAACATACCAAGCCAGTTGCCAGTTTTGAGAGCATGTGACGCTGTCTTGTAGCATTCATGAAGCTTACAGATAAATACCTTTAATTAGTTCAAATGATGAAGTATCATAAAAACTCATCTGTGTTTATATTTGGTTGTTGAACCAAACATCGTAACGTCGTAATTAAGTCGTTTTGCAAAATACTTTCTGATTGAATTTAACTACGGAAGTCGCCACAGTGACGCCACTGTTACCAAACTAAATAGGTGACAACATTGTGTCATATAAAAAAAAGTGATTATTCCTTGCATAAAACGTTTAATACTATGTATTTAGTAGCAACAGTAACATAGTTGAAAATTTTAATAATTACGAAGATCTAAAAGCCCACAAAAAAGTACCTACACCCTTTTACTCTTAAATGTAGTGTTTAAGAAGTATCAATTTTTCTTTACATCTCAGAAGTTCGTACTGTGCATGTTCATGACGAGAAAAGTAAAGGGCAGGGTACAACTTGCACTTTGTCTAATGCGTCGTCCGTAGACTGAAAGGATTATGTAAATAAAGCGCGACATTTGGTCGTAGTTGTATGCTCACCACACCGTCGGTGACACGACGCTGTGCGCGCTCTACTTCGTCCCGTCAGGATTCACGGCCGGAGCGTAAATCAAGTGGAGGTTTGGCGTGAGAGAAGTGGCGAGGCGCGCCCCAACAACTTGACAAAGATTGATCTGGTTAACGTCAGGGCACGATACACTCGCATTATTCACTGCCGCCAACGCGCCACCGGGGCTCGCCTGCATCATCATCATCAGCAATGCGAACTCACCCTCACCAATACACCATCACATATCCAACAGCCTAAGCGTATAATTATGGACGATACTACATGAATGATAGGAATTAAATACTAGGTACGTGTTCATGTGAACATACGCCAAAACAGGTATCTAAATAATGGAAACTGTTTTGAAAAACTAATAATATATATTGTATATATGTAGGTTTATCTGAAAAAGGAATACAATAGCATCATGTTTGAATAACTAGAATAATTAAAAATCAGAAATCACAGCTTAGTAAAAATACTCATTTACATAAGGAAGGCTACGATAGTACATTTCTCCATCAACGTTGAGTTGCAGCATGCACGTAATCGTATTTACCCTCCTACTTTAAACAGAGACTTCTACAATATCGGTTTGAATTCGTAATGTTGTTACTGTCAAAGTGCTCCTGTTGCACTCGTTTATCCTTTTTATCCGTCTCTTTTTCCTATTCGATTTTAATCCGTTTCGGTTATATACGACGTGACACAATGTTTCAATTACGTAGAAAGCCTGCTGACTACCGTAGGTGGCGATCAGATAACACTCGTACTTATGATGCCCTCGAGGATTCCTATGAGCTTTGTTATAAATGTCTGAGTTTATTATCAGATAATACAAATTCAAATAAGCAATTTAATGTTCTCAGTGATACGTATCAAGTGATACCTAGAAGTACAAAAATAATAAAATTCAACGTATTTAAATACGTAACAGATCGGTTGTATTACTAAATGTAAGTTAAGAAATATTTGCAGCTGTTACTTAGAGAAAATTATACATCTTTCATCTACTCTCCAAAACACAGTTTTCGTCAAAAAGTTACATAGACATACATAATTATTATCATTTTTTAAGCAATAAATGCAATAATAAAATGAAAGCTCTATGCAACACACGTACTGTCAAATTGCATTTTAGAGCTTATCAGCACTAACCAGCAAAAAGAAATCAGTGTAGTGAATACGCAAGCGGACCTCGTACATGTACACAGAGAGCACCCAAGTTTACAACCTCCTGTCGTATTTACGAGTCGAGTTGGTTGCTCGCCAGTTTTATTGCCTCAATAGAAAATACAAATCACCTTTATCTGGTACAAGTAAGTAATTACAGTTTTATAAAAGTTAACCGTCCAATAGACTGCGGTGAAATACATTGTAGCCTTTTATGCTCGAAGACAGTTGAGTTACATTATTGACCTCCCAATCGCCCAATAAATGGTTATAGCGGCATAACTTTAACTCACTTTATACAACTTTTCCAATCTTATCTTTAAACATGACTTCTTTGCGAGGGATTTAGTTAAATTGGAGCTCGTCCGGGACGATTTTCTCCACGTCTCTTTCTACCCAACTATCCTCGTCGTGTTTCCATATTGGTTTTTCTCTTTTTCTTGGTTGCTTTTCCAACCGAGAAACGGAACTCTAAACGGACAACTGACCGCACAGTCTCCTACGTTTCAGTCCAGGTTGATTCCGATTACCCGACGCGAACGTGTTCGGAATTTTATCGGGTCTTTATTGCCGTGAAAATTGCATTTATTTACTCGGTCTCTCTTGCTGATAGTCTGGGAATATAAAAGTTTATATCTAACAGCGTTTTATCTGTCCCGGCAGGATTCATATTTCTCGATGTTCAGTCGGAAATTTACACTTTTCTAGATCTAATGTTTTCTTTTCCTTAACCGACTCTCGGAGCAATTTCCGACAATGGATTTTATTGGGCGTGTTGCGGCTGCTAAGGGACCAACCAGACATAATTTCTATAACATAGATTCTATTACTGAAATGTTTATTATTTCACCAATTACAAGATGATTCGTTTTGATTGTAAAGTTAATTTCTTAGAAACATAAACCTAAAGATGAAGTAAACAGAAACGCGAGTACCTGTTGCATTCATTTAAGTAATGAATTTAGAGAAATGGTGACTCTGTTATGTATCACTTTTGATAGGGATTGTTTTTTGTTTATTTCAAGTAACGACTCTAATTTACATAACTTCAGTATTTTTTAGATGAACCTTATTCAATATATAAAATAAAATTTCAACTTCATTTAAAAGTTTTACGTCAGTATGGCCTAACAGCCGTTACGTACAGAGAATTTGTGCCACGATAGAACGATCGCCGCTGTCATTTAAGCCCACACCCACCCTCAGTACTTAGTCACAACGACCACCACACTTGCACTGTAGAAGCGCTCTCTTATAGAGAGTATAAAAAGATCTTAGAAAATGGAAGCCTACAAATACATGAAGAAAGATGAGGCCAACCGTAATCGCCTCCGATCTAGAAAGCCCTCTTTTAGAACAGCAATAGCTGCCGTAGAGGGGGCTTTGACATGCCACGCAAAACATGGTCAGCTCTAAACTGCATACGAATCAAGCATGGTAGGTGGGCTTACTCCCTCCATTAATGTGGTAAGAATCCGATACCCTCTTGCAAATCTGGTGAAATCCAAACTGTGAAACATATTACACAAGACTGCCCTAGGACAGCCTATGAAGGACCACATGAAGATTTCCTGATGGCTACCTCAGAAACGATAGCCTACATTAACATTCTAGACGGTTGTTTGTGACCTTAATTGTAGCCTAAATGTTTATAATTTTCTACTTAATTGTAATTTGTTGATCCGTCTTAAAGCTATACGTTAAATAATTAAATAAATTATAACAAGAATTTTTGAATGATTTTGGAGTCTATACTTGTTTTCCATCTAATAATTTATCATCATTAAAATTTGTATTCAGAACGATTTGCACATCAACGTGTTCGGGAAACAGGTTCAGTAATTCCACGTTACGAAAGTCGCGGTTTTTAGAGATCAAGCAGACTGCTCCATGCAGAGGAGGGAAGTCTAAACATCGTGGAAACGAATCCCAACAAATCTAGTACAGCAAGTAAATTTGTCCAAAACTACCATGCATAAAGTTTTGAAAACTAATTTACTGTATCCGTACCACATCCAACGTGTATAAAGGTTAACGGAACTAAGTTTTCACTGCCGAGTTGCCTTCTGCGAGTGGTTTCAGTGGACAGAAGTTGAACAGCCAGATCTTGCTTCCGTAGTTCTTCATTGACGAATCTACGTCTACTAAAGATGGTATTTTGAATTGCCACGACATTCACCATTGGGCATACGAAAATCACCACGATATACAGCACGGCTCCTCGCAAGTTAGAATATCCGTCAATGTTTGGGTAAGTTTGGTAGGCGATCAATTACTTGGACCACATGTGCTCCCACAAAGATTAAATGCAGACTTATATTTACAGTTTCTCCGATATGCATTAAACGAGTATTTGCATGACATACCATTGGCGATACGACAACAATTATTAATTTTTAAACGGAACTTCCCAAGAATGGGTTGGAGTCAGATTTCGTGATCATCTCGTACTCCAGATCTAAATCCATTAGACTTTTCTCTGTGGGGACACATAAAACGTTTAGTGTATGATCGCCGTCCCGATATTGAAAATACCGAAGATCTATAAGATCGCGTTTTTGGTGCAGCACCACAGATTCGCGACGATATGTCAACCTTTGTGTGCGTACATAATAACTTTCGTCACTGCCTTCATGCCACTACAAATTTTATAAAATGAAAAAAAAATTATAAGAAATAACTAACATTCGGTATTCATAAATTAACTTCACAATGCAAGGATCAGTTGTACCAGTAATAAAAGTTGACTTCATAAAATTAACAACGCTGTAGGTGACTCAACTGCCAACCTATTCTCCCTAAATTCTAATATTTATGTTTATGTCTGTCTTGGTCTCGCGCAAATACCAACCAGCTGTTTTTCAATACACAATTGACTACTCATACCATTTAACAGTTTCTTATCGATTTCTTACTTTCGTATGCGTGAACTTGAAAAATCAGCAATGACATGACTCGTTATTATCTCCCTACAAATGCATAAGGTTCATATCACATTGAAATTGTTGTTTTTAATATTCCTTGTGGTTTCAGAGATGTTCATGAAAATTGAAATGTTGCTCAAACTTTAAAAGCGACTGCCATTCAAAGCTGAACGATTCCAGCGTTGAAAAATGCATGGTTTTTCATATAAAGGCTAATACTCTTTTAGTGTATATATTATTAAAATCGGAAGTGGTAGTTACCAGGCTTCCATAATCGGACACTATTACTACTAATAATTTTCTGATTTTAATGATTTTATGATAATAATTTCTGTTTAGTTTGTTTTTCCTGAATATATTACGAAATTTATAGCTTTAATGCTGTAAATATAATTGATCACTAGAGGCCGGATTATATGCAAAAAAGTGGAAATATGCGCATAAATATGCAGATGTTTTAAGCTAAATATGCACTTTCTCACGAAAATATGCAGACAAAAAAATAGGAGTACCTAATAATAGAAAATGGAATGCTATAGAAAAAATCTCAAAATCAAAATTTTCAACAGAAAAATTGTGGCGCTTGTCTGATAAAATGTATTTATATACTGAAAAGGTTCTTTCTACGTACACGGTTGCTATATATTTTCTACTGACTCACCACACAAGAGTTTAGCAATATCCTTTAGCTTTTTAAACCCCTAACTTTCTTCTATTACACTTACAAATTTTTCAAACATGGACTTCCCACCCTTCCTTTAACATCAAAATATAACTTTTCAAATTTGTTTATTATTTCAACTAGTTCGCTTTAATAAACGGCAACTGTTGAGGTATTTCTTTACTCGAGTACACCATTTAGGCGCCTATCACAGATTGTGTATCGCTATCAAAATCCATAATAATTGTCTTTACTTCTTCATAACGATTTGCATGAAAACTAGCAGCTTCAGCCACGTTCCCCATCGTGTGATTACTGGTTGAGGAGGAATCGGACCACCGGGTAGATGTTGTTTGTAAAATTGAACTCTTAATAAAGCCCTTAAAAACACTTTCTTAACATTATTATTAAAGTATTTACTAAGGAAATATGGTGAATTTTTCTGCAACACGATTTAGACCGTGCGCCAAGCCAGTTGTGTGAATTAAATTTGGGTAAAAGATTTTCAAGTTGCAAGCTGTCTTCACCATTTATGGCAAGGCATCCTTCAAAAACAATAGAATTTTCTCTGTTGGAATCGATTCTAGTAAGAAATTCCGTATTATGCTGATACGCATGAAATGTACATCACTCATTTTAAAATAAAATTATTTTTAGAAGCGTTGTGTTGGTGATCTTGTTAAACGTCATTTAAAATGTATAGATTAATAAGATTTAAAACTTAAATTTTATTTTCCATTTTGCTGCATGCTGCGCAAAGTACTTTTTCTCTGTCCATACGCAATGCTGAATAAGGTGCAATCCATCTAAGCACAGTCGCTATTTTCGGCTTTTTTACCATTATATGTACATATATCACAACCTACAAGTTTACACTTCGAAATAAGATTGCTTTCGAACAACTAATTTTCTGTTAAAAGGTATTTTTGTATTTATTTAGAAGTTTTAGCAAATTAGCTTTTGCTTGAATTCTGTCGCGGTCTAGATACACATGTATATGGGAATAGCATTAGTAAATTTTTGGAAGCGCCTATCGCCAAAGTATCGAAAAGGGCCTAATAAATTTGCTCTAATAAATAAATAAACCATATTATCCGGCCTTTATTGATCACTTTTGAACATATTGTATATAGGAATCTGTAGGATAATGTATAACTTCAACCATGTTCCAGTAAGTGTTTCAATAAAAGTAGGTACTCACTTTTAGTATACAGGGTGTCCGCGAAATACAAAGCATGCTTTTAAGGGATGATAGCTACAACGATTTAGAACCAAAAACATATAATACACCTTGGGTCTATCTGTAAGCGTAAACGAGAAAAAAAATTAATTCTCATGTCACAAACTTCGACGCATACTGTACACCGGCAGCTGATCAGTGCAAGATTTACCCGACGATTACAGGCGTGTGTTCTTGAAAATGGGCAACACATCGAGCCTTTCCTGTAATACATTTTCTCCTGTCTCTCAAAAAAGTCTTTTTTAGGACCACCAATTTATCACAAATAAAAGAAAAGAACTCAATTTTGTAGTAGCCTTTACGAAAGAGCTTAAAGCGCCATAACATAATTGCAATAATTACATTATTTTCGTTCAATGCAACTTTCCCTCAACTTAAGTTTTCATTTACCGATCGGAGGCTGCTGTTAAATACGCCCTTTTCACTCTAACTTCAACATAACATCGATTTTATTGTCATAACATAATTAAAAAAAACAAAGGTACCTTTATTTTAAAACGTATGGCCATTGACTTCGTACGATACAAGTTCAAGGTCGTATCAACAGATGATGCTTGGCTTGCATCTGCGCTTCTAATGAATACGAGTACAGTGTGATGGAAGAGAAATGACACCACGCTTCAATTTCAAAGTATGAAATAATTAGTTTTCATCGTTGTTTTCAGTTATTTTCAACCCTAAATTTTTGATATGGTTTTTTGGTTATTTAAGAAGCAATATGGATGAGTTTTCTTGTACAGTTTGACCAAATAAGGTTTTTTAGAAATAATTTTTTTTCTCGTTTACGCTTACAGATAGACCCAAGGTGTATTATATGTTTTTGTTTCTAAATCGTTGTAGCTATCATCCCTTAAAAGCATGCTTTGTATATCGCGGACACCCTGTATAGTAGTGTTTGCCACCGGTTTGTCATAAGATGATCCAAGTTATCGCTCTTTAGGAGATTCTTTACCAGATGCCCCCACAGAATTACCGAACCTCACAGTTTCTTATAAAAATCGTATATGAATATTAATCATGTAGAATTTAGTAATATTTTAGCACTTATTACATTTCCTTTAAAACATTTTGTAAAGTCTACTCATTTGACACACCATAAAAATCCTGTGTTAAACACTGAGATCCTACTAGAAGTTTACATCCAAGTTAGAATGTTACAATGCTTCTTTGTACCCAACTTAGCCTCAAGACCACCAATGGAGATTTTATACGTTAACCTAAAACGCTAAATTTAAGAAAAAACAAAACAAATTTCCCATAGATCGGACTGTTTCCATAAACCACAGAAGAGAAAGCCGAACTACCACAGCGCAACGTTTAATTATGTCAAAGATAATTGCACGATAACTGCTTCAGTTCACCTTAATCCGTGATGCTACGGCCCGCCCGAAACCCCATAATTTGTCCTCCTTTATCAAGCAATTTTAAGTAAAATCCGCGCGCAGTTAATTACCGCCCTACATAAATCAAGACGTTCTAAATCATGATATGACGACGAACGGGTACATCAGCCGCCTATGAACCTATTTTTCATCCTGAAGAAACGGTCATTATAGGGTAAGCTATAGTTGGAGCATCTAGTCGCTTGAGTTTCAAATAATAATCGTATAAGTTAGTGATTTTTCATTCGGGTAAATGAAGTTGTTCATAAATATAGATAATTATGGTTCTTAGCGTGAATTATTTCGACAATATAATAAATTATGTTTTCTGGAACCGATTATATTTGAATGTGTAGTCAATTACTGTGCGAAGAACTTGTTATATTATTCAAACTTTTATGGCACCAGTTAATCGTTGTTAGATTTCGTGATCACAGAGCTGCGTGTGACTCATGTCTTAACAGGTTGTAAATTGTATAACTAAGTACCTAATATAAGTATGTGTTTATGTAGTAAACACACTAACTACTTAGAATATACCTACAGAATACATATACTACAAATCCTTGATTTCTAGATAAGTTTCCCAATTTATTATAGAATAAATTTCGTTCAGTTTACGACAAAGTTATTATGTGTCTCAATATTCTGTAATCAACTGCGACAGTATAATTTAGTAACAAAACTCTCTTTTTCAATAATCCGTTAATGTGGGTACTCTATCTACAGATCTACTGATTTATTACAGATTTTTAATAACATTTTTACACTACTGAGCTCTTAAGTGAAGTTGGATACAGGTTTAGTAGTAGAGTTTGGATATGTCATGCAGAATGGTGCAAACTACATTAAGTACTAGAACTTTGTTATATGAACATTATAGAACTTACGCTCTCTTAGTAATAAATACATTCAAACAGGCTACGTATATTTCTAGGCAAAAACATCGATTAATAAAGCCTCATTGTTCCTTTTCTATTAATAACAACATCAACAGAACATAATTGATATCGTCCACATCAGAAAACTTAATCTTCCCAACAGTTGCTCGAAGACCATATCGACACCAGACCATAAGGTACTTTAATAGAAATTCCAGTGGGTCATTATCGAAACTATACTACAAACGTCTCACGCACACTATGGTCTCTTCGTTTCTTTGATTCCGCAGTTGCATTAAGAATATAGACCCGGCAGAAGGTTCCTATTGTCGTAGACACTGAGAGAGCTTCCACTTAGTACATTTTTATGAGAGTTGTTAGGACAACATGGTGCCTTGAATGTCCGTCGAAAAAGTAATATCCGTATCCGGAAGAAACAAATAAATGGTGTCGTACAGTTTATATGGGAAGCAAACCAGATATTATACAACTATTACAGTAGTATAGTACATTAAGATTTATGATTCATACAAACATGCGTAGCTTAGGATTATTTCCGCAGCTGAAAATATGCAACGTTATACAAAACACTAGCATATTTTTATGTAGGTACAGCCCAATTGTTCTAGGATGGCGAGAGCAGGCGCATCCCGATTGTGTATTCGGGCAAGGTCGGCGAACGAGAAAGCGTTAGTTGTTATCAGCATAGGCGTAACATAAAATTTGCTATACGAGCGAAGAAAACTCAAAATAGTTGTTATATTTTCAGCGTAATCGTTTACGATTACGTCTTTTATTCGGCGTGGAAAATAAGGACTTGTGAATATCCTCTGGTTGACCGTTTCCTTTCTTGATTATTCGCTCAATAGTCCTCACTGATATTCCAGTTGCCTTGTTCACTAAACTTTTAACTTCTACGCAAGTCTTCTCTACCTCAACTTCGCAAAAATACTTAAAACAAGTTAAAAACAATTTCACGAGCTTGGCTACTTAAAACTTTGTTTTTAGTTACATTAAAACTACGTCAGAAGATTGCAGCACCTAGCAAATATATACCCAGTATTATCCATACGCATAACTACCTTAATTAAGAACCTATTAAAATTTAGAAGAATTTTTGATTATGTTTATTAGATACCTGTCATTAATATACTATTTGCATATTAGAAGTTACAGAACATTTATTTGTTTCTTCAGACGATTAACTATTATTATATATTTATCTTAGATATACATAATTGTAACGAAAGTATTTTTATGATATAGAAATGCAATTAACATTTCTAGAAATTATCTATTTCTCATAATGCACACCACTGCCGCTATTTGAATTGGAGGTCACCTTTAAACCACTGCGCATCCCCTGCTCTCGCCACGCTACGGCGATTTACCTGTAACTATAAAAACACATAACAACATAACTAGTTTGTATTACCATTATAAGTTGACTAAAAGGAACGATTTAACTTTAAATTAACTTGTACGTTTCTGATAATTATGTTATAAAGTCTTTTAGAAAATTGCAAATTCTACTGAAAAGAAAAGTTGTTTGAGCATATGTGTAGTTGTATCATTAGCTATTGTCGTAGCTCTGCTATGCTTTCCAATATTAGCGATGCTAACATTGTGACGTGAATTCGAGTTGATTCTTTCAGCATTTAACAGCAGATTTGTTTCGGAAATCTAACTACAATTAAAACTAATATCACAAGTTTTCAAGCTAGAGTAATTCAAAAAATACACCATTTTTATAACATTTCCAATACGTATCTTTAAGCAGTGGAAGCGTTATTTTATCCAAATATTTTAATAGTTTAAAAACTATTAAATATAAACACAATGAACAACCATTTGTAACTACTCTTTAGAACGGTTCCGGAAATTGACCCTAAAAAAGCAATATTTATCAAATACAATTCAGCATAACTAACAGGGAAGACATCAAAAGCTATAGGAATTCCTCAGGATGTAAAGTAAGGGAGAACTAATAGATGTATTAAATTTCACGAACAAACGCTTTATTATATTTTTTTATTGTCCATATAGATCATTTCTTCCCTCACAATACCTACTGCTATATTTGAAGGGGCAAAGAAAGGGAAGAAAAAAATTGAACCATCAATGCACACAAAACTACCACCGCTACAACGGCGTTCTCGCCTCACACCCAACAGACTGACCCGTTCCTCCTATTCGATACGGTCCCGTTCGAATATAAATTTTCCTATATTCGCCGGTCGTGTCACTCGAAATGGGGCAGTTTTCTCGAAACCTAATGGTTATTGCCTTTCTCGAACGGACATATTGCGTTCCATCTAGTGCAATGTGTGCTGGCCATACATCACCGGATATAGAGCTGCAGGGAGAGATCGAAGCCGCAGACCGAGGCACTGTACTGCTACGTATTCTTCTATAACGCGGCCATAGCCGCCTCCACTGGTGCTACCGTTCACGCTGCCGCCGCCAATATGAAAGGTGTGCGTCGGAAATGAAATGAAAGAAGTCGAGTGGTCAGCTGTTAGAGGGTTCAATCCGTCGTCTGTATATAAAACCCAACGTCTGATTTATGACGGTGCAGAGTGTGTTCTAGTCCAGCAAGGTTCTTTTGTATGGGTATGTGCAGTAGTCAAAATGAATATTTCACGGTTGTCGCCGAAAAATAATAATAGGATTAGAGTTCCCACTTTTTCTTGTTAAATTGATCGTAAATCAACAAAGGAATAAATATGTGCACATAAATTTTGTGGGGTCAGATATCTGAGATTAGTTATTGAATTTATATTAATCACACCGGATACATTCTTTACGAGCGAAGAAAATTAATATAAAAGGTATAACCAAAAGAAAAGCGGTTTCAATTTAGGTAAAAGATATGCATGTATTTTTACTATTTCTTAGTTAATGTCTACAACAGTGCTAAAAAACACGAAAAGGAATTACGTACTGTATAGGAATAGTACAAATTTTAGCCGCTGGGTAGTAATCATCGTAATAGTTGCCATACAAAGTCGACTATAGAATTCTTGTCAAGGCCGCTAACATAAACCTATAAACGTCTTCAATCGACTATATTGGCAATTAAATTATTCCAAGCATAATGATTTATAAAACTAACCGTTTATTCTGTATAAGATGGCTAACTGCCAGAGATGAGATAGTAATTGTCTTGCATCGAGATGATCAAATTTTGCTACTTTAGGTATACATATCGCTTTGCTTTTCATCCATCATCCCCTAATTTTTCCAGTCAAATTGTAGCCAAAATACAGAGTGCCAATAATTACGGGAGAAAAGACCCATTGACAAAAAAATTAAACCGCAGTATACTCTAAACAAAGCACAAGAGTACAAATTAGTTGAAAATATTATTGAGTGTAACTTCCGTAACAACTACTTCGAAACAACAGCGTACAATGTTTAGCCATTTCTAAATAATCGTTTCGGAAAAACCTTCTTTTTCTGTGAAAAAATGCGTCTACTTCAAAAAGAATAAGCCAATATTTTAAATCATTACGAGCATCTGTAGCACTATCAAATCTTTCTGTGTAGTTGGTAACTTAGATCGCTCTATTTTGTAAAAGGAAAATCTTGAGATACGTTTGAAAGAAGTGGTCAATAATATCTTTTATCGCAGTCAATGAATTTCGCACGCGTGGAGTTGCACACTGGAATCATGCCAATAATGGGATAAAAGTTAAAAAAAATCTGCCAAGAAAACCCATCTGACCAATCACAACCAAAGGAGAGTGTTCTTGAACACCACTAATGAAAATGGTAATTGGTTCAATTCGGCTTCGCACATTGTTAATGCCAGCAACGATTGTGCAATATATAGACCTATAATTTAGTATTGCCTTCAATGCTTAAGCCAACGCTACGTTTATGTTGTCCGTCCTATGTTGGTTTGAACGTGCTGATACAATAAATGTACTATTGGCAACTTATATATTCTGATCATTAACCGATAGAGCCCAATTTATGTAAGAAAACATATGCCTCCTATTAAAAAAAAACACAATCTTTGACGATTCAACTTAGTCATAAAGAATTAAGTTTTTAAAGACCCTGTATAATGTTACTGATAAAAACTGCAAAGCTTTAATTTGTTATTTTGTTTAGTTTTATTATCGCTTTATTGAAAGAAAACCAAACGGGTTTTAGACGAACGAGAGGTGCTATGGATAATATATTTTGTTTACATTTTTTAATTTACTCCATGTTAAGATCTAAAAAAGGAACGCTATACGTAGCTTTTGTAGATTTCATGCGGGCATTTGACAAAGTAAACCATAAAAGGCTTTGGCAAAAACTCTACGACATGGGTATCAGTGCAAAATTTATCAATATCTTGAAAATCTGTATAATGGCGCAAACAATTCGATTAAAGTCGGTAAAGACGTGTCTGGATCAGTTCCTCTGAGGGAGGGTTTACTCCAGGGCGAGATTTTGAGCCCCCTGCTATTTGCAATTTACATTAATGATTTGGAAGATTATTTACGTAAATCTAAACTGTCGGATATAAACGTGGATGGTGAGACTGACGTTATATTGTTAGCATATGCTGACGACTTGGCTCTCGTCAGTGACTCCCCTATCTCACTGCAACGCAAATTAAACATCTTAGAGAGATATTGTGATGCAAATCTATTAACTATTAACGTTGCTAAAACCAAAATTTTGCCTTTTCATCAAGGTGGTAGCCCGGAGCGTTGGATTTTCAAATATAAAGAATCGGTTGTGGAGGTTGTAAATAATTTTTGCTATTTGGGCGTTAATTTTTCATCATCGGGCAAATTTCTCGTTAACACAACTTTCATACAAAGCAAGACGCTAATCTCTCAATCCTGGGGCGAAAAAAAAGTATTACTAGAATCGATCGTTAAGACGGTAGTCTTATATGCTGCGGAATTATGTGGCGTTAATTATGTGGATAAATTAGAGACTACGCAACTAAGATTTTTTAAAGGTCTGTTAAAGTGCTCTCGTTCCACAACCAATAGTATGCTGCGTGCGGAAACGGGAACTGACCATATATGTTCGCAAATTATTAAAAGAGCCCTTACTTGGTTACATAAAAGCTACAATATGGAAAATCATAGATTTCCTACGTTAATCATTCAACGATTAGTTCGGTTAGATCTCGCCACCGAATCAAATGAATTAAACTGGTTTACACAACTAAGGTCACTTGTCGCAAGCAGACCTGGGTAGTATTTCAAATACCTACTAATTCGATTACGATTTAATACTTTGGTTAATCGAATTACTTTATTTTAAATCACTTTGTATTATGTTAATTGTGATTTGTGATTGCAAATACTTTCGAAAAGTAATTGTAATTATGATTTGTTTTTAACGCTATCTCAGGATCTAAATACTGTTTACAGTATTTCAATTATTTTTTGATAATTTAATTCATTTTTAGTAATCGAATTATTCTTAGGTATTTCAATTAAACTTATCGGGATATACTTTTGTACTCCGGAATTATTGCTTTTGTTTTTGTATTTCACTTTTGTTTATAATAAACTCAATATTTAATAATTATGAGTGTTTAACATTTTATTACCTAATAGCATTTAGCCGGTACATCAATTTATAAATATTTAACTATCAGATAAAGTTAGCAGCGAATGTATACTGATATTTTAAAATAATTTGCACAATAACGACCTAATCTAAACTCATTCGCATTGATAACTTTATTCCGACACTCAATGATAAAGACTATCCTTCTGGATAGGTCTTCTGTAAATCAAGGGCAAACAAACTTTTTTTTTCTCTTGGGAGAGAAACAAAAAACGGTAGCCACTTCAAACATCATCCATGTGGTTTTGGAGACGTAACTATCAAAGGAATTGGCTCTACCATTAAATTCCGTAAGGTTATTAAATTACAACAAATATACTAACCCAAATATAAAGCTTATCTTCATGTCTAACTGTCAATATTTTAATTACTTTACAGTAATTTAAATACTTTGGAGTAATTGAATTAGTGCGATAATTGAATTACATTTGAGTAATTAAATTACTTTTGAGGATTTGAATTACATTTTAGTATTTGAATTACTTTTAAGTATTTTAATTATCTGTTAAATGATTTAAAATCGTGATTTGTCAAAGTATTTGGTAATTGGTAATGGGTATTTCGTAATCTAATTCCTAATTATGGTTCAGAAAGTAATCGATATTTGAAATCATTTGGAAATTGACCAGTATTTGGTATTTGTGATTTCAATTACTTTCAGTGAGTAATTGTACCAGGTCTGCTCGCAAGGTATGATATAGTTATGCCTGAACTTAGTATGTTATCTAGAGCCGCCATAAGAAGTATTACCGATAAAGTAATTTCGTTCAATAGGAATAAAGATTTAGTAACTGTGAGTAACTGCAAATTTAACGACTATTATAAGTATATTAAAAGAACATTTAATACTGAAAATTACCTTCTAGAAAGACTCCCAATTAGCCAAAGCTAGAATGATAGCGAATATAAGAATGACCAATAAGCATCATGTCTCCATCTATTATAAGAACCTGAAATACCAGTGGAACGCGACAGAAATTTGCATGAATTGTAACCTTCAGGAAGACGAAACCTTGCACCATTTTTTGTTCCGCTGCCCATTATATCAGCAATTCGGAACTTTTACTTGAATACTCATTTGCCAACACCGGATGGCGATGTGGAAAATCCAGAGGTTTGTAGTTTGATGAGTAATCTGAATTCAGTCAAGGTCAACAACATATTTTTGTTTATGGTGGAGAGTCTGGCATTGAGAAGTTTCTCCATAAACGAATAGAAAAAATATTTGATAAGTGCCTATATAGATTGGGATTTGTATGTATAGCATAGCACAGCGTTTTGTATTCTCCTCACTCAATTTGTATGGGATCTACGTATCCCTTTAACAAATAAATAAATAATAATAACAATAAATAATTATGGCTTTGATAATGACAACATTACTGTTGAAACGCGTTAGCAATTTATCAACGTGTTTGGTGTTTTTGTGAGTGAAAGTGAGTTAGTGTTTTGCAAATCTTACGACACGATGCAATGTCAGTAATGTATATACAAAATCTGCTTGTGCCACCTTTATCTAGCTTACCTAATATCCGTATATAGATATGTCGGTATCTGTCATATTTTTCTTTTATTGCTAATTCCGCAATAATGACATTTAGGTATAGGGTATGATACACGATGCATCATAGTTAAATACTTAAATAAGAGCAGAACCAATTTAAAAGAGCTTCTTTAAAACGGATATGCCTTTTTAATTTGTGCAAGAGCAAAGAATGATTGATGCTATTGAAAGTCTTGCTACAATTTATGAATATCCCTAAAATAAAATGTGTGTGGCCTCACGCTCTAACTATTAGAACTCCTTCGACTTGATATTCGGTCGTAATTAAACTCTGCGTTTTTTTATCCTTTCTATAACTCGCCAATTATTAATACAACATTCGTAGCGTCCCTTCTTATAAAACAACTATGATACTTTGTTTAAAAAATCTATACACAGCAGCTATAATGCAGCTTAAATAAAATTGCTTGTATAAAGCCATAATGTTAAAGTATTTCCGTTTATTGGTCATGTTCAAATCCATAGGAATCCATATCATTTTACGCAAAACTATAATTTTTTCACAGTAACAAAATTGTTCCAGCGAGCATCATAATATTAGAGAAGTCTAACCAGTCGCCGTTCTTGTACTCCCATAAATCATTACGTTTAATTCACGAAGTGGGCGACCAAACGCATTGTCATGTTTATTGCTGCGATGTGCTGACATGAATAGCGCACGACTAAAGGAAGAAGTGAACTTGCGGTTAGAGAAGATATGGCAGCAACCAGCTTGGACGACGGACGGTGTGGTCCGTAGACTACACGCTGAGATCTTCGTCGGTTTTATGTACTATAAGAGCCAAATTAAACTCCGATGTTAGCAGGGAAGAGAACGATAAAAAAGGCAAGCGACTAAAGCAAATAAATCCACATCCACAGACGGGAAGATGTTCGTCTGGCGATAGATCACAGGACAAGACGGTAATTATAATTTGTTGGACGTTTATTAGCCCGAATGGCTGGCAATTACGAAACGCCGCTGATGTTGCTGCCCGCAGTCGCTGTTGTCTTGTCTTCGTCGTTGTTGTCGTTGTTGTTGCTGTTGTTGTGTATATTGTAGTTGTTGTATATAGATGGCGCTCAGTACGGTATAATTGATGTTTCCGCTTCGAGGGCCTATGTTCGTGGCTTGTCGGCTTTCACGAGATGATAGATAGTTTACTAGTGCCATTAGTAATCTAGAGGTCGAATGAATTATGATAAAGCGAATATTTGTTGTATTATTGTATGTATTTGATTTGTAATATAAGTAATGTAACATTCAGCTGCATAAGACTATTATGGATTCAAATCTTACCTTTTTGGAACCAACCTCTTATTTGATTAATACAAATTAAAAAGAAAAAAATGTCGGACAGGTCAATTTTAGTTTCTTGAATGACCGCTTTTGGCGTACAAATTTTAGTTGTAACATCATTTGTTTTTCCGCGATGACATCATCGCCAATTTTTTTTAAATGACAACCCTCATTTTTTTTTAGTGTTTGAAAGATGTACCCACCACTTGAATGATGATCTAAAAAAAACTACCTTGCATAACAGAGTTCTCGAGAAGTCACATTTTTCCAATAAAATCAAATTTTAATTTTAACAACACGACCGTCTAAAAAGCAAACAAAAACATAAAACAATCTACTAAATTAAAACAACGTTTATCTTAAATGTTCGAACTGTAGTCCTTCTGCCACCTGACATTCCCCGGCACGAGTGTAAACACTTTGAACACTACGATTAATCATATCAGGGCTGATTTGTGCCATTTCATCGCGAATTCTCTGCCGCAAATGTTCCAAATTATCAGGTCTATTAATGTAAACCCTTGATTTCAAATAACCCCATAAAAAATCTAATGTGTGTTAGGTCAGGAGAACGAGGAGGGCATTCGTTAGCTGTATTAGCTGTAATTTTTAGGGGTGATACTTTTCTTTTTTAAACAATTTCACAATAGTAGTATGGTGTAAGTCGTTGTTCAAGGCCAGTTGTCTGGAGCGCGCATGAGGATTTTCCTCAGCTTCAAGCAAGACATTCAACATTGTTTCTTCGTTTACTTTAGGTCGACCTTGCCGAGGCAAATCTTTTACAAATCCATGCTCCATAAATTTTGCAACTATTTTACTAACTGTAGTACAATTGGAAGTTTATCAGGATGCTCTTGACTGAATAACTCACATACTTCTGTATGAGTTCTTTGTCTGTCACCGTACCCAACCATCATTAAAATTTCTATTCTTTCACGTTCAGTTAAATGTGCCATTTTTACAAAACTTACCTAATGATTTTGAAATTTTATTTGGAAGAACATCAGTATCACGCTACAAATGTCAATAAACATTAAGCTTCGACGTTGCTGTTTCCCTTTTGTTTTGTATAGAAAAGAACCAAAAAAAAACTTGATAAAAATTTCTAAACGAAAAAAGTTTACGAATATTTTATGTTTTTGTTTGTTTTTTAGACGGTCGTGTTGTTAAAAATAAAAGTTGATTTTATTGGAAAAATGTGACTTTTTCTCGAGAAAACTGTTACGCAAGGTAGTTTTTTTTAGATCATTACTCAAGTGGTGGGTACATCTTTCAAAAACTAAAAAAAAAAGATAGGGTTGTCACATAAAAAAAAAGCGAATCATCGCGGAAAAACAAATGATGTACAATTAAAATTTGTACGCCAAAAACTGTCATTCAAGAAAATAAAATTCCGAGATTTTTTTCTTTTTAATTTGTATTAATCAAATAAGAGCTTGGTTCCAAACTTTACCACCACACGGTATATGTATGTATTATTATTATTGTTATTATTATTATATGTTAATTGATTAATAAGAATAGATATTAATGTTATTTAGTTGTTTTCATTAAAACATTGCGATTAAACAATAGTCTACTTCGCTGAAATTATTATTCAATTTTGCATAATTTTACAGTAATTATTACTGAACATGAAGAAGAAGCTTATTCGAATTATCTGCGCAAACCTCGTCTGCTACTCAATAAGTCAAGAACTACTCACGATCTAAATCCTATGAATATTCCAAATTATTATTTTGCAATTGTCAACTCCTACCAAGGAAAGACATCGCCTTGCAAGTTGCTTAGATGCACCTTATAATACATACTATCAAGGCTAATATGTTTGAAGTAAGCATTCTCTTAAGTTAAATGATACCGGAGACTTTCAAGGAGGGGAAATTTTAATATTTTGTAAACGCTGGTGCTTTTGATTGCATCATAGTAGTGTAATATAGATATCAACTGAGTTACGATCCGAGCCATGATCAAAAAGTTCTACCTGAGATTGATAAAGCAATTTAACATACATGCCCTACGTATCTAGCTGGCGTTTGTTAATCATAGTAAGTAATAATTGATATTTATTTGTCAATTTGACTTGTGATTGCGGATGACAAGTTGGAAGTTAGTCACTTAGTTTTATAAATTCTCTAAACTTACATGTGACTGGAATGTCTATCTCACTCGTTCATAGGTCACGCTACAAGACTTTTTGTGGCTCGCTTCTTACAATACAAAATAAACCGAATATAAAAAATTTATGAATGAATAATTACAGCAAAAATACAAAATTTATCTATCACAAAAGTAATAAAAATTTGTCGTCATATTGGCATATTACAGCTGACGCAAATGACAGATCTTTTATACGTATTCTCCATTGTGACGTAACTCCAGCTCAAAATTTAAACATCAAATTACTACATTAATTAAATCTTCTCTCATGTCACCATACACACAAAATCGTATTACCAGCCAAAGTATCCCAGCTACCTGGGTTGCGTCATCTCCTACAAACCCGTCAGCAACACATACCACCCTTATCCATAGCTAATCCAATAAGTTCGTTCACTTTTGGCTTACAACCAAATATCATCTCACGTACCCTTAAGAAAAACACAAAAAACACTTACCTACCTCACTTTGTTAAACTTTCCTTGTGATCTTTTTAATTTTAATATAATCTCACTTTCTAAATCAGTGCCTCTCACCTACTTTGATATTAATCGAAAGTCGATCGTTAGAGCTTGCTTCAACGAACTTTATCCACCAAAGAAAATATTAGTCACAAGCTTCTCAAACCGCTATGGATTCGCTCTTTTCTGCGGGTATAAATAAAATGTTTATAGAAGCTTTTAAGATCACAGCTGCAAAACAGGCTGTGCATTGAAAGCCAAAGCTTTCTTGGTTTTAAAAGTAGAAATACTTTCTTGGATTTTCGTAATAATTGGTATCCCGATATCAAGTTCATCATTAGGACTGAAACAAACGATGGGCTAACTTTTCTTAATGTATTAGCCGTTTGCCTATCAAATGGTTACAACACACATATGTATGTACATCAACTCCGCAATCAAAACTGAAAATATATTAAACTACATATTTCAGAGAATAAGCTCAGCAGCACATAAACAATCTATTAATTCTAAGGAAACACCAGAAAATAATAATTAACAAATCCTAAACATTCTCACCTTTATTGACGGGGTTAATTCGTCATAAACAAAACATTACAACCATGCTTATGCCTTTAAATAAAATCCATCGAATTATTGCTGGGCCAGGGATGTCCACCGTGCTTCCTCCCAAAAAACATCTATAAAAATGTGATTTAGGATACATATACAGGATGTATTTGAAATAAAAGTAAAGACTATGAAAAATGGAAAGATATTATTTTATTAAACTTAAATCCAAAATATTTTGCGCAAATTCCCTCACAGACGCGAGAAAAAAAAATGACAAAGATATTTATAAAATATTTGTCGCGCTACTGTCCAATATTTTCGACCGAATATATGTATGTAGCGGAGGGCAGGTGTGCATTATTGAACTCTTCATTCAAAGCTATTTAAAAAAACTGACTTATCAGCGTTATCTTGTAGTTTTTATAACATCAGCAGCTGTTTCTGCGATCTCTGATGTTAGATTGATCGAGTTCAACATTCTCGATTCAACAGGCGGCGCATATTACAATTTATACGGAAGTTTTTAATTTTGGTATTCGCGTCGTAATTGAAAAAGAATGTTTGGGATTTATATTCTACATAATTGTATCTTACCATTCTTAATATTTTTAGTTCTATTTCAAATACACCCTGTATACATTAAACTAAATGCTCTACTCAAACTGGGATCAAATAATATCATCAGTAATTGGACGTTAGTACGCACTCTTCAGCACACACAATATTTGCTGTGATCAGACATCTGCTGTAAGGAAGCCCATACACAGATTCTCAGAACGATGGAACAAGCAATCTAAATAAAAAATTGAGAATCTCAATCGTCACAAAGGTCAGCCACTACTCATTGATCCGCTTTATAGTCGTATACATGTATACTCCTTCACACCACTATATCTTTGTCGGAAAGTATTTGCGTTTAGCGTGGTATAGACAACTTATTGTGAGCTTAACCATAATTGATTGATACGACCAGTTGCCATCATCTTCTAGATTTCCATGCCTAAGTTTTAGTTCTGAAGAAGAAGCCACCTACCTTGGTGAAACATCGTGTTAGTAGTCCTTATAAAAGATTATCTTAGATCACTATGTTTTGAAGAAGGTTCAACTTGTTGTGCCTGATAATGGTGCATTTCTTATCTCATTACTCTTGTAACACTTTCAATTAATTTCAGGCACCCAATTAATATTTCTTTAAGAATTGAAAGAAGTTACTGTCGTTTCTATTTCCAACCCTCAAATCAAACCTTCAACCCTTTCGCTGCATTTTACATTCTCGCTTTCAGGTGTTCTACATTATGTATATTGTTCCAATTGTTATCCAGCGTATTGAATGTAAGAAAATTGTAATAAGTAAACTCTTTTTCTATATAAATGAATCTGGTTGTCGACCTATTCAAAAACTGTTGGCTTTATCTGGTTGAAAAGAGCTTCTAAGAAATCGCGCAAACATATTATTACGTGAAACAAAGCAATTTGTATACACGTAGATAAAGTAGTGAGTCAAACACACCTTTCTCTGACGTATTACAGGCGATAAATCAGATAGCTTTTGAGGGAATGACAAGGTGGAGACCGCTGCGTACATAATGCCGAATTCAATTACACGCGCATAACATCTCTCCGCACCTACTTCCATTCACCAATACATACACGAAGTCAAACGTCTTGTAAATTACGAAAGCAATTTATTACAGCGGCACTAGGCGGGATAAAAGAGATGACGAGGAGGATACGGGAAGACCTCTTGTAGGAAGATGAAAGGTCGAAGTAACGAAATAAAAGATGACAAGAGAAAAAGATAACGAACGAATGGAGAAAGGCAGAAAGGAAAAGAAGGAAGAAATATGTGAATAGCGAAAGGTCTTGTATCAATGAATTATTTGCGTGACCTTTGGCAACCCTCGGGCAAGTGTCAACATGATGAACATCCCACAAGCTGTGTAGGCCTTTGTAACTTTCAGTTCGGGTGATATATGACGATTGCCCGTAAAATTTACTCTCGCCAGTACCATAACTCCATAAATGACACACGGGTTATGTCTGAACTTAATAGCGACCTCTATATTTCTAACGCGAAAAAGTGATCTCCGGAGAAAATTACTACCTAGTTGATTTACGAATTTATAGTAACTCTCAAATTGATATCAGTACATTTAGGACAATATTAAAACAACTATGACAGCAAACTTTCCTACAGAATTACTTCAGATTTTAATTTAGCGCTTCCAACGCTTGATAGCTTTGAAGCGATCACAATACCTTGAACACTGCAGCAAATGTATATCAAATGTTTAATTTTAAAGAGAGGCTTTTTACTTTTGTTTAATGTAATTCATTTTAATTACGAGAATCTAAATCGTATCTACAAAATTGATTTTACATATAATTTTCTAATAGAACAACGGATGATGCTTATCTCGATTTTCCAATTTGAAACGAATTCGTTTACGTGACTTTACTGAACAATTAAGTCTAACAAACCGTTGCCCATCGACGGCAATCGACAAATTATAACAGCTCCTCAATCGGAATAACGGTCGACCGTTTCCTTAGTTTACCATCGCCGTCTCTAAATCCTAAAAGAGGTAATCGAAACGTCGAAATTTCGACGACTCGTGCTCACTGAAATTTAGGAGCGCGACAAAGCGTTGATTTGTACGGAAAGACTAATGGCCCTTCGACTTACAAGCATCCGCCCTCCACGTACATCCGTTAATTCAATTGCACGCCCTGCCACTTGATTAAACGTAACGCGTTAGAGATCGAGCGAAAAGGAAGAGGAATCGAAGGACCCTTTTGCTGGTATCCAACAGAAATGGTAGAGGAATGGAAAATGAAAGAGATCGAGACACGCAGAGAGGGAGAAATGAGAGAAAACGGCACAGACCCGTTCCGCCCATATTTCTTATTCTTTTAATAAAGGCCACGGTTGGAGGATTAATGAGTTCGAACACTGCGGGCATGCAGTGAGTGTGCAAAACTCCTATCGATCATGCTAGAGAGATTTCTTAATTACCTCCGCACACAGCTGCCATTAGCTTGCATCCTCTTTCTAGTTTCTCCTGTAGTAAATTGCGTATATGTCTGCTACAAACAATCTGAAAGATGTGTTTCTTTAATGCGTCTTTGATTTGCAGGTTGTTCAATTTGCCGTAAATACTTACGGCAATGACGTGACTTCTTTTGCCTTTCGGTTCCCTACAACGCAAACACTATTGCATAAAAGTTAAATACATTAATTGTGTTCTACGATGCAAACAGTTTAAATGACAATATCGTATGTTATGTTATTTACTGATAACTGATTACTTTCTATGCTAAATGTCTACAGTACCTTCATGCTTCCAAAACATAGAGATTAGATTGAAGAGATAAAATAGTTACCGCACCTGTTCTACCTTGTTTTTATTTTGACTTCCAGGACTAACCGCAAGGATTTTTGTCTTAACAAAAGAATGTAGGCCGCCAAGCTGTGAATTGAAGTTACAATAATCGTATTTAATTACTACATTAATAAGTTATCCGAAGCGAACACCTACACTGTACTCCGCAATATGCGGTCCAGACTGAAAGACATATTTTAGTTCTATATGTATAAATCACTAGATTGAATTTTCTTTATATTGTTTAGTACCTCAATGATGTTTGGTTGTGCATTCCTCACTGCAATCATTTCGTAATTGTTTTACAGAAATTCCCAATTTTAGAAAGTCCCTGCAATTTGGACCCATTACAGATAAAAAATATTGAATAAGTACTTTTCCTTAAGGACTGTTAAAATCTCATCGCCGCCACTTGAATACAGCTATGAACGTTGATTGAAAAAAAACGGGAGACTTTATCATAGACTAGTATATTCACTCCTGTTAACATTTAGAATTCATAAATATTTTTAAAAAATTTATTTTACAATATTCTATTAATTTTTTATTCTTACTTACCTCTAATCGTTTTTTCTATAAAACATCAAAAATGTAAAAAGGAATGATGAAAGAAACATATGTATACTTTTCTGCTTCTTTATTCCATGTCGTAGTTTTAAAAATATTTCAGCTAAACTAAAATAACTAAATTAAATGTTGTCAAACCCACTGCAACTTCACGAGTGCAACGCCCACTTTGAAGCCGGCTCCTAGCATTTCATATTTAATATTACCCCTGTCTGCGAAGTTTGATTGTCCTGACAATTTCAGTAAATGGTACTCACGTACAGCTCCTGCTTCCGTCGTACTTACCTTGGCAAGAAAATTGCTTACATCTGCCCCGCGGCGAGTTTGTTGACTTTTTTGTCATTGCGACCCTTATTATTATATTATTTCTAATTCAGGTTGGTAAAAATCTGCCCTTTTTTCATTACATGCACGGTAGATAACTAGATGATTGTCTATATTTTGTAGTGATTTAAAGTACGCGCAACATGTGCCCTGTAAATTAGGTAATTCTTAACGCTCTTTTGATTCACCCTACAACAAAGATACGAAAGCACTTAAACATTTTCTTTCAGTCTTCTAATCAGACTCCGAGTATCAAGGAGTTGTATACACCCACTGCGTAGGCCTATACTTTATAAAACCTCCTTGATTAACAGAAACCCAAGTCGTAACTAGTTCTGTTCCTTTTTTCTTTACTGCTTTTAAGTGTCTTACTTGATGAGACTTGTCAACGTTATATGGCCACATAGAGAGAAATAAATTTTATCTAAATCTTTACTTAAAGCGACATTATGGCGTAACGTGCTGTGATGCCATTAGGAAAAAATAACTGAGATGGCTCTTTCTCGAGCCGGAAAGTTTCAAGTTATCACTTTAATGCGGCGGTCTCTCATAAATAATAGTTGAGATGTGTGGCCCGCAGTAAATTTAAAGTGCCAGATCCCTCCTTTTATACACAACGTATATCACTGGGACTTCGTATACAAGTGAAGATACTAAAATGACGATTAAATAAAACGAATTGCTGGAAGTTTTTGAATACTTCTTCTTTAATACGACTTTTGTTTGTCTCCGAATAGAGAACATAATAGCTAGATGTAAAAACATGCCGGTTTTTATCCAGCACTAAAAGCATGAAATAATAGCTATTGACGGACTTTGATGGCGTACCAATTAAAACTTCACGACATTACTGGAATAGAGTACTTGACTAACCTTTTATGTAAATCAGCAAATTATGAGTACTTATTGAGAAATAACTTTTCAATTGAAATCAAATCATTTATGTACAGTATAGGACAAAAGTCTTACATCAAATTTAGAGATGAACGTTAATAAAGAGAAAAGGGTATCTACTGAACTGTGCGATCATAATATAAGCACTTGTCTGACTGGTGATGCGTATCCTTAGGTGATAAGAAAACAGAGAAATGAAATATAAATAAGGAAAAAGGCAGACAAACAAGCCTATTGAATACCTTGTTTAAATATACTATTGTAGACACATATTTATTTAAAGTTAAGCAGATTTGATTTTTCATAAAATCTGTATTCGGATTTTAAAGTTTTAGCATTGTTACATAGTTACTTTCCAATAATATAGCTTATGGGTTCGTGCTTTAGTAAATACATAAATTAATTAACTAGAGATATTTTTGT